>JACCIC010000047.1:3340000-3355000 GCA_018907035.1 Sycobia sp. Sy_11
GGCGCGGCGCGGCCGCGGTATACTTGCGATGTCGACGATGCCGATCATGATCATGATTGCCGCACCGATTACGAAATTGTCTGCAGCAGCGACAGCATCGGCCTCACATAAAATATACATAGCGAGATGGCCGTGAGAACGATGATGAGAGGAAAAATAATAAGTCGCGCTTATTATTTTTCGTATGCGTATATATGGATCTATAGAACAGTATAACGAAACGGTGGAAAACCAGGGCACGATTGAAAAGTATGCACTCGACATGTATGAAAATCCGCTTTAAATGTTTCACGGTGATCAGAGACGAAGGACTTTCATAAGGCATCGATGTTATGGGAACAATCGAGCGCCCATCACTGATGGCGACTGAAGTTGGTAGCTTTTGCTACAGAAGCCCTGCCGCATAGCCAGAAATTCGGCAGGCGAAAAGCTAAAAGGAACTCGTTAAATTCCATCTACCTCGAAATGTCCCCTTTTACAAAATATCGGTCCATTCGCAGCGAATGCTAGTTCTCCGAATTATCTTCGTCGATGTTTCGAATGGAAATTCGAAAAAAAGTTTCCCCCCATTTCAGTTTCAACAACAACCATTTCAGTTTCAACAACACAAGAAAAGTCGGACAGGGCTGGAAATTCGAGCGAGCAAGGCGGCTTGCCAATGGTATATATATATATATATATATATATATATATATATATATATTTATATATTTATATTGGGAGGCTCGCGGCCTTGCGGTCGTTATGATAAATCGCGGCTCGACGCGATGAGGTGTCTTATCGTTATGCAAAATTCACGCGTAACGTCTTGGCTTAATTCAGGCTCTACACATATATACACACACACGACGGATGTACATATCTCATGAAAATGTCTCGAAATCGGTTCGATCGAAGTCTTTTTATATTGATCTTCCAGCCTTACGGAACGAATTCATGAAGAATCATACTATGGGATTATTAAAAAGGAGATAGATCGGTCACTAGTTCCCCATTATCGTTGACTCCTTAATGTTCTGGTCATCCTCATAGACCTACGTGTTTCGTTGTTAGTTATGGATTGCCCCGTTCGTTAGCATGCGCCTGGCAATAACCAGGTTTCAACCTTATTATTCAGGACATTACACCAGGTATACCAACCGGTACCATTCGACTGTCCACTTGATTCGTGAAAATAACAAGACAATTTTCAAGAGAGACTTTGTGATGGCGTGCTCGACTTATCTCGTATTATAGATTATATAATATGTTATAATAGATGGCGTATTATAGATTAAGTTATAATAATCGTCATTTATATTAAAACTGTTGAAAATCATTTAATGTCTATTGCATGGAAATGTAGAAATACGTTACTTAAAATTTTAATTAATTGTTTAACAATAAAAGCAACACTTCGGACAAACTCTGCGCGGTTACGTTTATTGCCGGGACGTTTACTGTGGTCTGGATGCCTTAGCGTGTTTCGCGATGTTAAAACATCGACCAAGACGGCGTTTAGTTAGTCCTGGGTGGTCCCCAAAACTTGATTTAATAAACAGCGCAGAGAAAAAGGATACAGTTAAATCTGTATTATTTTGCTGAACTAGCGTTCTGGACATAAATCATTCAATATTTGACCAAAGATGCTTGCTCGAAAAGTTATGCATTTCAAATTTCTGTGCAATAAATGTGTGCTCTGAACATCGGCGAGGCACTTTCTCCAATTGGGGGCAGAGGGGCGATTGAAAAAGTTGATGTTCTAGAGAGAGTTCGGCGGCAATTTCGCGGCATAATAAATGTTCTGAAATAATGCAGTATCAGTTTAATATAGCGCCAGATGTCAAAGGAATAAGGTAAAGAATATAAAATAATTTAGTCAATTTTTAGTTTTCATATAACTTCAATAAAAAACAGGGCGCTATTTCCTTAATTTTATCTAGAGTGAGATGAATTATGAGAGTCGAGGGAAGAGTCCTTCCACCGTCACTATGGATTATCATTAAAGGCTTCGATATTACAATACCTCAACCATAGGCTTTGATCAAATATTAGAGACAGTCTAAGACTTTTCACAGCATTAGCAACGACTCTCAAGATAAGATAGAAGCTCTTTGATGGATAATTTTCTTTCGTCATCGAGCAGACTATTAGTGGCCTTCATATACCAAAAGTTACAGAAAGTCAAAATAGATAAAGCTACTTAGCATTACAGGATAATTTAAATGAGATTTTCTTGGCCCACCATCCCCTCTACAGACAACGAATTCTCGACAATAATAAAATGCTTTTTTTTAACCAAATATCACAAAAAAATTTCTAGCATTTTCAGTCTGGTATATTATATATATATATAGCCGCCTAATATACGGCCGCGTGCAGAGATTCTGAGCAATTCGTTATACCCCCGTCCGTGTAATCGGGCACGTATACACGCGGTAACACCTGGTGTAACGCGTGTCCCCCCCTCACCCGCCGCCGACACATATAAGAGATAAAAGCGCTCCTCCTTTTTTATCTTTGCGCGCGTGACGAGCCTTTCTCCCGTATGCTCGGGAGAGGTAGTAGGCTATCGTATAATATGATTCTTTTTTTTTTATCATTACACACACCGGTTAGATACGTGTTAATGTAATATGAACACTCCAGAAAATTCGAAGGTATATCCGCTGATTATAATTTTCAATCACGCGTAAAATTAATCACTTGGAGTAGAAATTAGCGTTTGTTAGAACGCGTGGTCCGTGTCAAATAGTCTAGAATCGCTTTGAATTATCAGAAGATTGGTAACCAAAATTATCTCTATTCTTGGCGAATTCTCATTATTCTTTTATGTGTATATGTGCTTCCCAGTTCCCCTCTGAATCAGAGAGTCCTGATAAAAGAAAATGACAAGGATAAAATTACATCTCCCAAAATAACGCTTATATAATATACAAGATAAATTTTCTGCAAAGCGTGTCGAGAACTAATGCGAAGACAACAGGTATATGTAAAAACCCTATAGACAAAAACCGAAGAGGCGCCAGGGAGTATTAAAGAAAATGAAAAAGTGACTATACCAGTGCGATTATATATAAAAAAGCAGCCGTGAAAAGTAAAAGAAGAAGCAGAAGAAACGTTCGATTCTCATGTAGTTTGCTCTTAAAACGCTTCTCTTACTTACTTAGAAATAAATATACTCGGTATACCTATACTTATAGCCCAGTCTTTAGCAGTTCAGTCCTGCAATTACATACAAAATCTATGAGATTAACAAGTATGAGACGCTGTACGCAACAAAATCTAATAAATTACAATGATTACAAAAGTCCCGCAGCTGTTCGGGGTTTCGGCAAATTTCGGATTTCGAGGGGACAATGAAGAAAATCGTCTTAAGAGCGCCCTCTATCCCCAGGAAAAATATCTCTTTTCTCTTAGAAGCATATATACATGTCTGTAAGTATCTTACACGGCTTATATAAATTCACGCACATTTGTCGTACAAATCCGTACACAGGGTCTACCAATTCGATCGTACTGGTGTCATATAGCCAAATACAATCAGCGCATTAAAAGGGATGTCCCACCATTCTCTCCATGCCCCCCCCCCTTTGTTTCGTCCCATTATGTTTATAAAGTATAATCAGCTGCCATACACCCGTTGCAGAGTAACATCGGTATATATATATATATATATATATATATATATATATATATATATAATCTCTTCCGGTTTCCGCGAAAACGACGTCCAATTACATATAAAGAAGAGCAATGATGTGATATATATGTCCCAAAGAAAGAAAAAAGAATATCCAAAAATAGCAGAGAGCGTGGGGGGAAATTATCGATCGCCCGAGCGGAGCACCTCGCGCAGTCAGTTCCGCATATACAGAGGGTATCGCCCGAAGGCGATACGCTTAAAGCAGGAAGTTTTATCGACAATCACGCGCCGACGCGCGCGCGCGCTCGCGCGTGTGTGTGTGACCTATAGAAATTGCGGATAATCGTCAGGCGAGCGCGCACTCGTGCACACACGTTCGCATACACGTACCAGCGCACGTACACGTGTATAGGTAGCAATGTATCGTAGGCATGCGCACCAGGGCGTTCTCGTGAGCGTCGAGATTTTAGGCACAACAGGTGAGAGCGACGAACGAGACCGGGAGTACAATGAACTCGAGGGTATTAGCGAAGCTTTATATATCTTGCATTATAGTTCACTCACGCTATCCCTCTTTCTTTCTAGTTTCTCCTCTCTCTCTCTCTCTCTCTCTCTCTCTCTCTCTCCTCTCTCTCTCTCTCTCATTCTCTTTTTCTCCGTTCTCCCTTCTTTCAGTCTATGATACGTTCACATCATATTATTCATTATAAGTATATAGTACATTGATATCCTATCTATTTTACCCCAGACTGTCATAATTCACACACACACACACACACACACACACGTTCTGCCATTAACATAATTTTAAATTTGAACATGACTATATGCATATGTTATGTGTGCGTATAATTCTCCATGGCTAACAAGCATACCACATTATTGTTCGGTGAAGCGATATATAATTGTGAAACGCCAAAAATGGACACCGAAACGTGGATAATGGACTATATGGTCGCAAGACGGAAGAAAATACACCAAAGTGTCGAATTTAATTCTCGATATATACGTAATGTGTTTTTAAAAGCGGTATTTTGTGTGTGTGTGTGTGTGTCCGTGCGCGCGCGCGCAAATAATCGTTTGTAACAGTGATTTTTGGTGACTTTCATCGTCGAACTATGTATATTATGTGCCAAATTTTTTGGCCGTGCAATGAGTACCGTGAGAAAAACATCTTTTTATTAATAATTACGTGTCACAAGGGTGATAATATTGTCATTCGATTTTGAAGCTTCTAGATATTTTGCCAAAGTTCCCAGAAATTTTATTCATTAATCAACAGACTCTATACGTACCACAAATATCCCGAGGAGACATTTTTCCGTCGTATTTTTCCAACTAAGCGCTGTCAATAAACGTCATGTTCTCTCATATCCCAGCTACAAGTAACATTAAAGTTCGATTGAAAATTATGTTTCCCGTTTCCCATACCCGTGTGTATGCGTGTGTGTTTTACTCGGCTCTTAAACCTCAAAGCTATTCCTCATTCAATGCTCGAAGCTAATCTTAGTCTAATATTCTAATGAATCCACCTCGGAATTCACGAGATGCCAGAGTCGTCAGCAGGGCACGCGCGCACGCATCACCAAGTTTCACTCATACCTCCGCACACATCGAAAACGCACACGCACTCACACGCGCGCATAAATTTATCTTTTACAAAGTGCCAAGAGAGGCGCGCGTTCGCGCGATAAGCCATCGTATATATCCACCCCTCCCCCGCCCACCTGACTCTAAAATTAAGCCCCCGTCTCGTCGCGCCCGCGAGCACTCGCGTCTGTAAAAATGACCCGTCTCGTGCCGATCGTCTGGCGCGCGGAACTGGAAGGATCTTCGCCCACCCCGCCGGGCCCACTGTTCGCAATTTCCCGCGACCCGAAATAACCCGCTCTGCCCGTGCATCTGTGTAATATAGATATATACACACGCGCACATGTATATAGGCAATTGCCAAGAAAGTGCGCACTCCCTTATGGGGGGGGGGGGGGGTGCAGACCGAAATCACCGTCGGGCGGGCGGTGGAGACTGAAGAAGATTGAAAAAAAAAAATCGCGCATACTCAGACGAAGCAAGCGATATATATATATATATATATATATATATATATATATATATATATAGCCTTTAGAATTTATACTTCACGCAACTGTTGTTATATACTCATCGCGCGACGCGGAATTGGCGCTGCTCCGAGACGGTATGGGAGTTTATAGACGTAAGCTGGGGGAGGGGAAGTCGCAAAAAGGTGAATAGAAAAGGCCGACGCGTGCAGCAGACCGTCGACTAAAGACACACACACACACACACACACACACACACACACACACACACACACACACACACACACACACACACACACACACACACACACACACACACACACACACACACACCCGCGCCGTCTAATTTCGCGATGACCGAACGCTATTTCGGGCGAGCGCGTGCGTCGTTCTTTGGGTGGGCCCCAACGTGTATATATATATATATATATATATATATATATATATAACTGCAGCGTTTATAAATGAGCGCGGTACGCCGTCGTATGAGGGGGCGTCGCACCGCTCCTCCCGCCCCGCCCCGTCCGCCGGTGCGTGTATATATACACCGGCAAAATTTATATATTACACGATGACCGATCGCGGAACACGACGTGAGTGTCGCCGAGCCCGCGGTGTCATATTGTCGGCTGAGAAGAAACTTTTCCCCGAGCGCGCGAGCCGCATCAGCTTGTTGTTGAACTTTATTGGCAGAGAAGTGTTATTAGTGTTTTTGCGCGGTGGGCGTGATTTACGTCTATAATATATATATATATATATATATATATATATATATATATATATATATATATATATATTTGTGGCAAATAATTTGAATTTGATTGCTTCGCGTTACTGATGAGCCACGGTCACTCTAAGGCGGAGGGGATATCAAAATCGATCGAAGCGCCCACAGCGGTCACAACAATTTCGGCTCTCGGAACTATTTGTACGCGTGTTAAAGACTAGCAAATTATTGAAGAAAATATCTCGTCCTACTTCTTGCATTCTCTCAATATCGTACAATTGCAGAATTTGTAAAACTTAAAGAAGAGAAACTTTCGAAAATCCTGAAAATCCAGTTGCTTTTTTTGTAAAGCCACATACTATAAGTTTACTTAAAAGATTTGTAAAGAAATCATCGTGTAATCCAATGATGTTTTATAGATACTACATTTTTTTCAAGTAATTTCTCTTGGGGATGTTGATAATATTTATTGCAAATCCCATATGTACCAAAATTATAAAAAATCTAGTGAGCATCCATGCTATTAAGAAAATTAACAATTACCATAAAATTATGCAGTAGGTGGTATTATTAATGTTTCTTTTAATTATTAAGTTTCATATACATAATAGATGATAATTATCTTTTTATTTCACTCAGTTCTATACTATACCAACTTTTAATAGTTATCTTAACTATCAAATGTAAAAAATCATGTACCATATTGCGCCAGAAATATAATTTTTTATCTACAGATGGCATTCGCTGCAAAAGGTTTTTTTTTATATAAAATGTCTCAACTTCCATTATATTGCTACCGCTTCTAACTTGTGCGCGATATCGGAAGAACGACTCTTCCTTCCCGTTACTTTTTCGCAAAGTTTCCGAAACTTTTGTCATTTCTCTCTCTCTCTCTCTCTCTCTCTCTCTCTCTCTCTCTCTCTCTCTCATTTCATTCTTTTCTGCGTTCTGTCAAGGATAAACTTTGATATACGACAGCGCGCGTGTCCTCAATCCGATCGGAATTGGAAAAAATAAGAGAGGACGAGGGCGTGCTCGAAGTGGATTCATCGAGAGAACGCGAGCGAAAGAGCAAGAAAGGAGTGCGCGCGTATTTATCTGTGTGCGACACCCCCCCCCTTGCCGCCACGCCCCAAGGACGCGCGCGCAAGAATTATTCGTGCTCGATAACTCCTGGGGGGGGGGGGGGCGACGAATCACGGCGAACTTTTCGATTGTTAATTTCAGCCAGTATAGAATAATTCATCTAACCGACGCGTATATGGGAGGGAAGTAAACTTTGCCCACGATGTATTCCTTTTTTTTTTCTTTTCAAAACTACCAACTTTCTCAATTCACTTATACAGCTTCGTTCTTCCTTCTTATGTTTATTAATTTTGCGAGGTCGGGCGGTGGAAATTTGAATGAAAAAAAAAAGAAAGAAAGAAAGAAAGAAAGAAAACTTGGACAATATATGACCGTACTATCGTGGCAAAACCGCAAGTTCTTAAAATACGAAGCAAAAAAAAGGGGAGCGATAAAAAAATCGCGATATTATGAAGGAAATCGAGCTGCTATCGTATGTGGGTATATCAGTTTCTAATAGAACGAATCGACGAATCAGTTTCATTTTATGTATATGAAAGAAAAAAAAGCAGAGCGATTGAAAAGCTCTAGAAACGACAAGTCAAGTCGAAGTCAAGGCAGTGTATAGTCAAGAAAATCGAGGCAAAATTCTACAGTCGATAGAGATGGTAGGATTGGGTGTAACCAAACATAACTAAACAGGGAGGTAAATCTTTTGGAACTTTATTAAAAGCCATCGGTATCTGCAAAGCCTTTATAGTAATTTTTTTACGAACATAGAATCCTTGAAATCTTAAAACATCTAAATCCTACCACATTAGTTGTTACATCATATTCTAAAATTTCTTAAAAATTTCAATTTTTAACTTATAATACTGACCTGCGTTCTAATGAAATTCCCACTCTTTTACATCCGCCCGGCCAAAAAATGGTCAAAAAAAAAGCGTACAGCGCAAGCGACACGACGCAGACCAACGATTACAAGCGCCTACACAGGGGTTCCAATCAAGGGAGCTCCAACGACGCGAGATGAAAAACGGGCAAATTATTAAGTGTGTGAAAACCGTTTTTTACACACCCACATCAGTAACGTTTATCAGCTCCGTATGCGGTTTGCGCGCTCTATTTCTTTCGAATTCTCGCGACACGTTGCATCAATCAAGAACGATCAAACCCACAATGGGCAGCCCATTGCCGTTATTACAATGTACCATCGATTTTCTTTCGATCGATTTCACGAATCGGGACATTTTAATATCGCATTCCCACAACGAGCAACGCGTCGGCCACATCGACAATCCAAGATAGGTTCGAGAAATTCCTCTGAAATCTTATAGTTCCTCGCACAATCGATATATAGTAGCAACAGCTTAAGCAACAGCAGCCGGGTATTCGAGCGGAGTCCCGCTGACTTCCGAGATATACCTTCCAGGCGGGAGAAGAATGCGCATATAGTGAGCTGCTCGTCGTGCCCGCATTTTTTTTCGTCTGCGTATTGCCGCGTTATAATTTGCCTATAATAAGTCGAGGCGCAGAGTTTCACGAAGCGCGAGACCGTTTCTATCTTTGTTTTTTTTTTTTTTTTTTTTTTGTTCGTTGATCCACCCCTCCCTCTCGTGGGATACGGTAACGAATGAATATTGTTATTATTGCATCATTATCGTGGCTATATATAAATCTCTCAACTAGACTACAAAATATGTACGAGCAAAAACCCAGTCCCTATCAGGGGAATAGGAAAAATTCCGTACTCTTCACCTCCGCCCCGCCCTCTATCTCTTGTCTCGCTCGTTCCCACAATTCCGGAATAAATAAATCATCGAGAGAATGTGTATCCGTGGCCTGAACAACTTTGTTTCTGTCTCTTCTATTTTCTCTCTGTCTTTCTCCCCCTCCCTCTCTTCGTCAACCCAGACGTCGCTGCAAGACAGTCACTGAATTCCCTTAAAAGGGGTTGGGGGGGAGGGGGGGCGATGCGCGTCTCTCGTCTCCTGTGCATATGGGCGAAAAAGCAGCTCGGCGGGGAAGCGCGCAGACACCAGACGCACATCGTACGCTATATGGCAAAACACGAAAGTCACATTTATCCGCCCGCGTCGCTCACACGCTACATACCGGGATAGGGGAGAGAACTTTTTTTCTTCTCTCCTTTTCCATCTCGCCCTGCACTCAGGCAGAGCAGTGGGGCAGGGGGGGCGGGGGCAAAGAGGACGAGGAAGAGGAGGAGGAAGGGGAACGGGGTGAAAAATCTCGACTGCTGATGCAGTGTCTTGGACTCGCGCGCGTCGCAAATTATACACGAGCCGTTTGATCTCGCCGCGCAGTGTTGCGGCGTTTACACGAGTTTATATGCTTTTTCGCGAGAGATGCACTCTTATGGTCCAAGAAACTCGGCGAAAGCGAAGAGGAGCAGAGAGAGAGGAGCAGAGAGAGAGGAACAGAGAGAGAGAGAGAGAGAGAGAGAGAGAGAGAGAGAGAGAGAGAGAGAGAGGAAAGGACAATGGTAAAATACATGCGATAAGTGCTGGGCGTGAATGAAACGCCCACGCGTGTTTATTTTTTTTTCTTTTCTTTTTTCGTTTTTTTTTTTTTTTTTAATAACAGTTTCTAACATAACCTCTATGCAAATCCATATACACGCAGATACTTATATTGGATGTGAGCGAGGAAGAAATTCTGGAAGAGAACGAAGGCCATAAGGAAGACAGAAACCATTTGAGAAACTATAATTCAAGTACCTCAATAAAGAAAAATAATACAATACCTTTAAAGATAACAAAAGAACTATAGCAATGATTATTTTTTACTATTTTTGTCCTACTGCAAGTTGGTCCTCTGTCATTTATATGCATGGCTATACATGATTCCTCTCTCTCTCTCTCTCTCTCTCTCTCTCTCTCTCTCTCTCTCCGCCTGTCTCTCCTATTTCGCAAGCGCGAGAAATTTCACACATTATATGACGAACAAAAACGAAGACGAAGGAACTCTTTAAATATAATGTAACGCGTTCGCATTACACGCGCAATAGTTTTTTGCCGCGGCGGCCGAAGAAAACTCCGTTAAAAGAAGCGCCCTCCGTCGCCTGCGTCTCCTGGAATTTTATTGACAAAGGCAATTTGTCCGCAAACGAAGCCGGAAGACATAAGATAGGTGTGGCGGGGACGAAAGAAAGAAAAAGAACGAAACAAAGCCCCGATCTTCATAGATCGCCGCGCGTGCGCGCCCTCCCGCCCGTCTCTCGCGCCGGCACGTAGCCCAATGGAACTGCGCGTTCGTCGGCTATATGACACGGAACGACAGGGCGCCGACGCGAGACATTGCGCGCGACCCTCTCATAAAAAAAATTTAAAAAAAAAACAAAAAAAAAAAAAAAAACAATACACTAACAGCAAGAGCCCTTCGCGAGGAAGAATCTCTTGGAAAAAGTATAAAGAAGGCGCCGAAATCTGGCGAAACGCACATAGACCGGAAAAGGTCAAAAGGGAGAATAATCCATAATATCCGGAGCCCTGCCGTGCGTATTATATATATATATATATATATATATATATATATATATATATATATATATATATTATATATATATACGTATAGGTACTGTAGGCACAAAGACGCAAGCGCACTCGCATAGGGCGACCACGCGAGGAAATCGATGCGGCGCATCTCGGATGTTGCACGATAGTCCGATGCAGCACTGGGCCGGGGCGGCATCGAGGAAAAATACCGGTTGTTATACATTTCTCTCTGTCTCTCTCTCTCTCTCTCTCTTTCTCCCAGCGAGGAAAAGAGAGAGGAAGGCGGGAGCAGACGTACATGATCGCCTTGAAAAGGAGGGGCGCACTGACTGCGATGTATTACATACACATATGTACGTACAGCTAGAGTCTTTCTCACCGACTCTATATATATATATATATATATATATATATATATATATATATATATATATATATATAAATACGCACGCAATTTACATTTGCGCATCATGCGCATAATCCAATGCAATCTTCCCCCCGCCCCATCGCACACGGACCCAGTGAAGTACCTTTACATGCCGACGTATATACGTAGATAGTCGATTTGCGCGTAAAACCAGTCGAATTACGGCCGCGGTTCTGTGTGCACGCGCGCATATATACAGATATACGTGCGGCTATCTCGCCCACATATAGAAATGCGTTTTTTCTCACGCTCGCGCGCGCGTTTTGAATTCGTCTTTTCTTCCGTAGGTGGAATAAGACGTTACGTTGACTACGAGGTGGACTAATTCAAAATGCAATATATATATATATATATATATATATATATATATATATATATAACGTAGTTCATTATTGCATTACCTCACCAACACTTGTATGCCCTCGCCTCATGTAGATTAAATAAAATAAAGAAATGCCACTCTCCCCTTTTATTTCTGCCCTTTGAGATATATAGAGTTTTAGCATATACTTGGCCTCGAATTTGGCGTACCTATAAATCTACAGTTTATATATATATATATATATATATATATATATATATATATATATATATATATATGTATGTATGTATGTATGTATTTATATACACGCAGCAAAGCGGATATATGCAAAACGAGCGAGAGTGCGGAAGAATTTCAATCTTCATTTATCAGCCTAATTGGATCCTTCACTATTGTTTATACAGATACACTACTTATTATCTACTTACTATCTTATAGTATCTGACGTTAATTTAACTGCATATATATATGTATAAAAATTATAAATCACGAGACGTGTCGATGGTACAGTAGCTGATATCGTAAATAATCTGCTTCTGCTTTGAATACATAAACGTTTATTGTATACATATATAAATAGTTACATTTAACGCGCCCTCACATCAGACATTTAACGATTTAACAAATGTTTTGGGGGTTGCAGCATATATATATAATAAAAATATCAAAACTATATTTATTTAATCATCTGATTCCCGGATATATGCGCAAAGTTGTAAAAAAAGAGATATAGGTCTAACTCTGACGGACGAACTAATTAATTAATATTAAAAGAAAAACAGGTATAATATATATATATATATATATATATATATATATATATATACATATACATATATACATACTTATTTATAACCGACAGATATTCGGGGCGAATAAATCAATATATAGTGGCAGTCAATTTCCAAGAAAGAAATAAAGAAGAATTTCTAAATGCTCGTTTAGATAAAAGAGCGAAGCGCGACCCCGCGATCTATATATATATATATATATATATATATATATATATATATATATATTATATATTTCGAACGTTTCCAAGTTAGCACATGTGCCAAATTATACGCGATAGAATAAATCCCGACAAATGCGCTAACATTACTATTATTTGTTTTTACCACCTGGCTCTTTACGAATTATTCTGCGATCTATTTAAATGACAATAAAAACAATGAATGCTTTTCTTCCTTTCTTTTCTCATTATAATAAATGAAAAACTGAATGTTATTGAACTCGTAAGTCGTACAGAAGTTTGTTAGATAAAAAGTGGAAACAACTGCGGGGAAACAACTCGAGCAAGAAACGCTTGTTTAAGTTATACGTGTAGGATATCGTAACTGTAAAAGCAGCAGAAGCAGCAGCGGCGGTGTCCAGTCTCCGGTGCGCTCATCAGGCAGGAAGTAAGACTCGATAAGAAAGTCCGGTCAGCGCGCAAAAATCTCTTCCCGCTTCTTTATCTATTCCCCATCCCCCCCTCTCTCTCTCTCACTCTCTCTCTCTCTCTCTCTTCCTTCGCACTGGCACCGCAAATATTTCTGCTCCTGCTCTTCTTCCATCTCCCCGTCTCTCCTCATTCTACTCCCCTAATCTCTTCCCGCGTAGCTCTTCTTATACACACTCATATATATATATATATATATATATATATATATATATATATATATATTTATATGTATATATGTATAAGCACACACGGGACGCAAAGTTACGGTTTACAGGGAAAATACATTTTCAAGTGTAAAAAGTCTCGGGTTCCACGTCGCCTGCTCAGTGAGTTGGCGTGTGTCTGCAAAATAGAGAGAGAGAGAGAGAGAGAGAGAGAGAGAGAGCCCTGCAGGTTTTGCCCGTGATGGCTCGGCCCGTCTCGCTTGCGCTATGCATGCGCGCGCCGCTTGCGGAAGAAGGCAAAAAAGGAGCGCAGCAGCAGCGCGAGACAAGAGGAGGATGAGGAGATTTCTCCCGTAAGCGAGAGGGAGCCCCCTATATGCATGGGTATACGTTCAGAGAGAGAGGGAGAGAGAGAGAGAGACATCCGCTGCGCGCCTCGCCATACACGGAGACGGGGCATCTCATGTGTTATTTGAAGAAACAAGAAAGTATACATTAAAGGCCGATGCAGAGATTGAAAGCGAGCGATAATATTAGCTTGGGACTTCTTCGGTATCCGAGTATATTTGCGGGAGCGCGGGTGGCGGGGCCTATTTGAAAAAATCGCACGCGCGCGAGCTTTTATCATCAATTTGTGTAATACGGGCGGATGAAAAATATTTGCATTATTACCCCTCCCTTCCTGACATTCTCTCTCTCTCTCTCTCTCTCTCTCTTTCTTGCATAGAAACACACACGCACGCGTCAGCGCGTAAAAGGAAAAAAATAAGAAAACGATGAATGGGAGAAGGGAGAAGATCGAAGGAAATCACAGAAGAGTGATAAACGTTTTATGTATGGCAATTCTTTATCTATGCCTGTCAAAAGTCTTTGTGGGTTGTTGGTCCTATGTGTTCTTTAAGGAGAGAGAGGGAGAGAGAGAGAGAGAGGGGGGGGAGAAAGAAAGGCTTTTTTAATAAAAATTCTTTGTACGCTTATTAATGTTTTTGTGAAAAAAAGCTTGCCATACTTGTTCCGGGGAAAAAATCGAAAAATTAATTTGTTGCAGCCGAACAACAAGACCTTTTTTCCTGGCTCAATTAAATAGAAAATCATAATTATTATACACAAGACAGAAAAACAAAAACCAGGATCTGTACTCCCCCGTCCGCTGCCAACTCCTCTCTTTTCTGCCAATACTGAGTCAGGTGTCCTTATACTTATAATATATATATTATGTATATATATATATGTATATATATATATATATATATATATATATATATATATATATATATATATATCTATATACGTACACCAGAAACCGTAAGATGAACGAGGCGCGGTTGCTGCTGCCCGCGCGCCGTATAATTTGCGAGTGATTCGACAACGGGCCGAATAAAATTGCGCGGAAGCCATTTAATTTATGCTCCGGCCGTCGAAAAATTTTTTACTTTTTATGTAATACACAGTAATTACACGCATATATATATATATATATATATATATATATATATATATATATATAATAGTGGTTAATTCTACCTCAGACGCATATGCAGCAATGATTTATCTGTTGGATACGTGCTTACGCACAAACACGCGCGCGCGCGCAGAGAGAGAGAGAGAGAGAAAGATGGTACGATCAACAAGAAAACAAGAAGAAACAAAC
>JACCIC010000047.1:3360000-3368124 GCA_018907035.1 Sycobia sp. Sy_11
GGACATGAGCTGCCCTCGAGCAAGGCCGATGAGTCGGAGAGGCATACATACCAATACCAACTCGTTTATTTCGAGAGCTGTAAGGGAGGCTGGCTGTTGCCACCGCTCCCTCTCTCTCTCTCTCTGTCGCTCTCACTGTCTGTCAGTTCCCCTACTGCACGGGATATATACACGACGGGATGCTTCTCCCGCGTTTCCGGTGATGTGTGCAGCGAGGAGGACGAAGATGTATTTCAGCCATTCTCTCTCCCTCTCTCACAATCTCTCTCTCTCGGCTCGGCGCGCTTCATGATCCTCTCCTGCACCAACACCAACATCACCACCACCCACCGTCATTCCCTAGGTCCTTCCTTTTCTCGCGCGGCCTTGCGCGCGCGTATCCACTCCCCTCTCGCCCTCCGTATACAGCTGTATAGGAAAACCGATTATCTCCGGGCACCCGCCTACCGTCTTCCTCGGCCACCCTCCCTCGCCCCTCGCCCTCCGCGGAATTCGCGTTAATTGCGCTCTGCGTAAATTTGCGCGATTCTCGTCCTGCCTGTGTACAATGGATGGAGAATTTTATTGGCAAGCCATGAATAATATAGAGGAGCTTGGAATAATTAGAAAAATGTATGCACCGGTCTCGTAAAGTAATTTTCGATGATAGAAAACGATCCTGCTGCCCCTCCCCCTTCCGCCCCGACGTCACTTTCCCAGTCGAACGTAAAATAAATCCCTTCGGGATTGTTTTCAAACTAACATTCACCGTCACACCATACACTCGCGTTCGACTAAAAATACGCCATATCTTACTTATATGATATTTTTGTTATGCATGCGTGTGTATATACACACATATATGTATATATATATATATATATTGTCTTGAAGAGAAGGGGGGAGGGGCAGGGAACCCGCGCTATTATCACCGGCGCGTTCAAAAATAACAATTTAGTGCGCGCGATGCACGTCGTCGAACAATAATTTAAGGGGGATTTTCTGCGACAACCACCCCACCGGCTCACCCCGCCTCGGCTCCTTACGCCGACGCGCGAAAAACGACCACCCCAGCACCACACAACCACACCACCCACATCTATTCAAACCCTTCCACAAGATTAGCCGAGCGAATTTATGTGAGTTCAGCTCGCTTAGGAAGCGGGGAAAGTTTGACGACCACGGAGAGCCTCATTTGTCGTCATGGAGAGGGGCTTTTAAATACAACCCGCCGACACGGGAACGTTTGGAAAAAAAAAAAATGCCGCGAAGATCAATGTTTTACGAGAGTTGCCAAGTGTTGTGGTTTTTTCTTTTAATTTTTTTTTTTTTGTCTTTGTTTCTTTTTTGTTTTTTTTTTTTTGTTTTTTTTTTTTTTTTATTAATGATGCGCTATTTTATAGCGTCGAGGGAAAAGGGAAATTGAACGGAAGACTTGTGTCTTATATTCTTATCACGACCTTGCCCCCCAACCGAATTTGGAGAAAACCAAATTCCAATTATCCTGTGTAAATCCGCCGGAGCCCCGGGCGACACGAAGAGCAGGGTAGCGGCGGGCACGAGACGGGGAGAGAGAGGAGAGAGAGAGAGCGAGAGAGAGAAGAGAGATATATTATATATATATATAAATCTTACTAGATAGAACAATAAAAAAAATAAATAAATCGTTGACAAATACATTCGTATCCTGTTTTGTCTTTTCCACTGCTCTTTCCTCTTTTTCCTCTCCTTACCGCTTACGGCTTTGAATAATCCGTTTTTTTTTTTCAAAAAAAAAATAAATCAAAATGCAAACGCTATTAAGTCATCGATTAAATTCGCGCAGACAACGTTTACAGTCTCGTAAAATATTCGCTCTGCCTATACCAGCAGTGGAGGGTGAACAGGTCTCGGAGCCGTAGAAAAACAACCGAGGAAAAAAAAGATCGGCTGGATGTTTCCATATATGCGCGTATATAGACACTTGGTGAAAAACGTCGATGGCAGTATTTTGGCCTCGAGATCGACCTCTTTTTGCGCATTCAAACGCTATTCGTGGAAGATTTATCATTCCCATTTAATTTGAAAATTATCCAGCCAGTATGTGATTAAGCCGTAGTTTATTTAGCTCTTCGCGATAATTTAAAAGAAATCATCGAATCACGTTACTAACAAATCATCGCGATATGTAGGAAAATTACATAAAATTACAGCAAATACTTAATGTATATATATATATATAACTTAAACATCCAAAATTAGGAAACCTTGTTCAAAATTATTCCCTAAAATTTTCGAAGCTCAATAAGAATGGAAAATCGTCTCGATATATATAACAAGTACTTTTTGACATTGATTCTGACCTGAATTTCGATCATTACGCAACCATCTTCGACGCAGAATAAAAGAAAAATTTTCTCGAAAATTTTCCCGAGCTCATTTTTGAATTTAATTCAAGAACTCGTGTACACTGGATAAATTGCGTTTTTCAAACATAAAGCCTCGCATAAAGCCCGCGTAATACGACGCGCGATATTGTTTTGTCGCTCGCTCGCGCGCTCGGATCCTCCTTTATAATTCATAGACAGATCCAAGCCCACCGCGACGTTTACTTACATCGTACAGTACTGCTGTTGGGGTGGGGGGGTGGGGGTAAAGTTGGGAGGGGGCTTGGGTGGAAAAAACTAGATAAAGATGAATAGAAAACGGTTGCAAAAGTGTTTTCTTAACAATCTTCTATCCTCTCGGATCTCGAAGATAGCTCCTGCTCTTCTATCTAGCTCTCTCTTTCTCTAACCTCTCGCTCTCTTCCTTCTCGGTAGAATGTAATTAAGCCATATAAGAAGAAAGAAATGCAAAGCCAGCGTGCGCTGCATTACCCCTCTCGCTCTCTTTCCTTCTCGTTAGAATGTAATTTAAGCCATATAAGAAGAAATGCAAGCAAGCAGTGCATTACACATCGGTACTTCCATAAAAGTCGAAAAAGGCGAAATAACGCGCTTGCACGCGCGTGCGACAGAAATCTCGACTGAAACTCGATTTATCTCTCTCTCTCTCTCGAACTTGATGTCGATTGAACAAGCGATATACCAACATATTACACTGCTCTCCAACTGAATAACGATGCGCGAACACCGTGGAGCGGGGTTGGGGCGAGCGACATCGGGGTAAAAGCTCGAATGAAGAAGAAAAAATATATATATATATATATATACACGACCGGTTTCTTTTAACTCGTCTCCCGACAAAATAGATTTGCCCCTTTTGGCGGATACACGCGTACATTATTGCGTACACAAGTAAACGCCTCCAATATGTGCGCAAGAGTACATTATACGCATAATGCGCATCCGCGCGAGCTTGCTATGAATATTTCCTATATATATAGGCATAATATATAGACTTTTGTTTTTCTTTCTCTGTACGAGTGTGCATAATACATAATACAATAATACATCGAAGCGGCACGTTTTCGATTCGAATCTAAAATGTGTATATATATATATATATATGAGACGTTGCGCACTCGTTCCCAATCTCGTCGCCGACAGTTTTTCGGAGCTTGCATTTGGAGCTTGCGGAATCGCGTCTTTATACGCTTATATATAATATTAAAACGGCGCTGTCGGCGTTTTTACGGAGACATCTGGGATGAAGAAGAAGAGAAGACGTACTCAAAGTGTGCCAATGAAATTAATACTGCTTTGCACAAGATCCCGCTGAAATTTTTCGTTACGCGCGCGAAATAATAATTCTGGCGTCTTCGTATCACAAGCACTGTCATATCATGCAGTATAATAATATAATCTCGCGTCGAACCGATTGATTACCCCGCAAAGGCGCGCGCGCGCGCGCGTATACACAAATCGTACGCATCCTTTCGCGGATAATCGCCGTTATCGCTCGTTCGTCATTTTTCTCCGCTCTGTAAAAAATCCCGGCAGATCGCCCGATTGCCCGTATTGTTGTTGCATCGATTGTTACCCCGCAAAGGCGCGCGCGCGCGCGCGTATACACAAATCGTACGCATCCTTTCGCGGATAATCGCCGTTATCGCTCGTTCGTCATTTTTCTCCGCTCTGTAAAAATTCCCGGCAGATCGCCCGATTGCCCGTATTGTTGTTGCATCGATAGTGTGACGTAAAAAGTCCGCAATTGCGTCGATCATTTGGATTTTATGAATTTTTTTCTTTCTTTTTTTCTTTTTTTGAACATTGAATTATATTTCCGGGGACAGAGTTACAAAAATATCCGAGCACCGTTCTGTGGCGACGCAAGAGCCACGTTCAGGAACAATTGTGCAAAAGCGTCGCAATCGGCCGGAGCTGCTAGAAATCTCGGTATTGTACGCTGCAGTCTGTATGATTATCCGAATGGACGAGCGCTCGACTTATCCATCAACGATAAAATTGGTTTTTTATTCTTACATTTCATCTTCCCATATACGGTGGTTATTGTAATTAACGACAATATGAATGCAAGTATGGTTTAGAGAAAAAATAAAATAAAATAATAAAAAAAAAAAAATAAAAACAAAAAAAAAGACGAAGCCAGATTATTAGAAATTATTAAAAATTATTTATTAGACCTTTATATTGTATATATCTGTAGATATATGCTCATGATCACATCACGCGGAATAATTAAATAAGGCATACTTAACACATATTTTCAACAATGACTCCTTTTACGCTTGCGTAGTGCTTGACACGATTATGATAACGAAGTAATGCACTGATAGGTCGATTATTGCATATTATGTAATTATATCGTTTCAATTACTGGCCATCGTATTTCGAATTCCCGTATGTAGCAGCAGTAACAATAATAACACAATAGTAAAAAAAATTACAGCTATATATTATATAGTATATAATATATAAATATATTTAAATGAAAACATAGTACCAATATCAATCGCAGAAAAACATTTATGGATTCCTCTTAATAATATTATTCGGTTGTCTATTCGCTCATAACTGTATACAGTATTAAATCTATTACATGTTACAGAGATAAACAACAATATATATATATTCGGACTCATACATGTAATAAAGCTCTCTCAATTACCTGATAGTTCTTTGGTCGAAGAGTTAGTTTTTCCGCGCGGTAATTAACAACGCGCGCGCAAACATACTACGCGCATTATAATAAAGGCTGCGAGCTAAAAAACCAAACCGTCGCGTTAATGTAGTTCCAAATTGATTTTTTTCTTTTTTTCGGAACACCTTCAAAGTCGCGAGAGCCCCGATTTCGCGATGAACTCGCGGCCTTGCGACCGGTGATTGCAATGGCGTCAAGTCAACGGCGTTAGATATTTCTTTCTCTCGGCGCTGATTACGAAGTGGCGCGCACGCGTATCGCACGATATGACGATTCTCTTGTTAAAAATCGGACAAAGTATCAGGAGAATCCGCGCCTTTCGTCTTTCGCTTGCATCTAGGTGTAGGTACTTGGCACACATAGCTCTACCATAGTAAACTTAAACGAATCTTAATACGAGTGCAGGGAGCGCATCTCGTCGGTGCGTCTTTCTCGAAACGGCGGAATCGGAGACACTTTGCCCCGATTACGCGCATAATTGAATGCACATACCCTCGCGTTCGATGCTTTATGTACGTGCTGCGCACTATCAGCATGTGATCGTCGCAGTCTGCGCGACACGCCAAATCAGAAATAAATAATAATAATAATAATAATAATAGTAATAATAATAACAGTAATAATAACAACGGGCGCGTTAATTTGCTTTTTACGCGCGATAAACCCGGCATTATGTGCGCGCTCGCACGAGCGCGACACGAGCGCGTTATATAAAAGAAAATCGCGAACGAGCGTGTTGACAGAGGGGGCATGGAGAGTGAGCGAGTGAGTGAGCGTATGAGTGAATGAGTGAGCGAGAGAGTGAGAGAGAGAGGGGGGAGGGCGAGAGAGAGAGAGAGAGAGAGAGAGAGAAATCGGTGACATCTGCGAAGCGCACACGTTCGGCACACGCGCAATTCAAACGGTTTTATATATAAACTGCGCGGTGCATGATCGTTGCGGGTTTGAAAAAAAATAAACAGATACAGGCGGGCGGGGGGGGGCAATTGGTAGCGCTTGATGTGCAGAGTGGAGACGATCCGATCGTTATCGCTAGACACGTCTGGGGCGGGAGAGAGAGAAAGAGAGAGAAATTCATCGAGAGATTCACTTCTTCTCTATCTTCTCTTTTTCTCTATATAGACCGCGTCAAGGTTTTCTTATATGCTTTTTTCGCGCACACAGACACACGCGTGCGCACGAGCACCCATTAGTCGTATAAAGTGTAATACACATGCCCGCTCGTTTTCCGACCTATAAGAATTAATATATATATTATCGATGTATCGATTCCATTTCTATACATTAGCATCTATGGTGTATACTTTGGCGTATTTCAAACCGCTGTATAATTACAGGTATTATATATAGCTATTTATATATAATATATCATATCTCCCGCTGTCGGACTAAGGGTCCCAGGGTCAAGTCAGACCCGGGGTG
Organism: Sycobia sp. Sy_11; assembly: GCA_018907035.1. Lineage (NCBI taxonomy): Eukaryota > Metazoa > Arthropoda > Insecta > Hymenoptera > Epichrysomallidae > Sycobia > Sycobia sp. Sy_11. The sequence goes on from JACCIC010000047.1 coordinate 3,366,487, forward strand.
GGCAGCCAGTCGAAGCGCCGACGGAAATATATCTAGAGAGCAAGGCACGATAGGAGCGATGGTAATCCGGCACGTGCGTCGGATGCAATACCACGGAGGGCGGGAGGGGAGGCCGCGCGCGGGACGGCACGCTAGGAAAGGACGGTAGACGTCTGCTCTGCAAGGGTGGGCGGAGGAAGGGTTATCGGAGATGACGCGGAGAGTTCGGATCCGCAACGGGTGGGACAGACGAGATGAAGGGGTAAAAAAAGGCGTGTTGATTCCAAGAACGCCCGTGTCCCTGCAGGTGTCTGAGGCTCTCCGGCCAGTCCGGTACTTCTGATTCATGTGGCGCGGTCCGTTGTGGCCCGTCTGTCCGGCTTTTCGACCGCGTCGCCGTCCGAGCGTGGGGCCGTAGAGGACACGACGACCTTGAAAAGCCGTGCAGAGGTGGGCGACAGCCACTGATGGAGAGGCTTGAGAAAACCGGAAGGACTTATAGTATATGACAAAGGAAGTCTTGTATGCCCAGCCGGCTCTGTGTATTATATATTATATATTAGTAGTAAACGACGGGAATATCGTCTATTATGTTAGAGAATCTTTATATATATATATATTATATAATATATATAGTACTATAGTAAGTATACTATATATATAACAAATTTACGGAAAAATAGAAGCAATGCCGACATATACCATTACGTACACACCCCCCCAAACGAAATAAATTCCTTGAATTAGACATCTCCACGAGAGGATGATCAATGGACATTGCGTATATATATTTGAGCTTGAGGGGTAGTCCGCTGCGGGGAGTTTTTTAGGTGTTGGGGCCGGTTGATGTACGCATTGCCCGTTCGCCACGGATTTTATATATCGCTTTTATTTAAAACCGTTTCGGTCGATTAAAGTCAAAAATATTTTTGTAATTCGGCGAGTCCGGTATTCCTGTAGGCCGGGGCGCGGACCAAGAGGGGGACAGGAAAGGGGAGGGGGGGAAAACGGGGAAGAAGTCCGGAGAGCGAAGATGAGAGGAGAGAGAGGGCGAGATATAGAAATATATTATTATATACTATAATATATGCGCCACGGATTTAAAATTATAACTTTAGGTTTAGCAGATCACGGGGGGTGGAGAGGAGGGGCTGGTTAAAGCGCAATTCGGTAGGGAACTCGATATCGCGCCACAGGCATATATACGCCCCGTCTGTCGCCGGATATAATAAAATAGGCATGTTATTTGTTAATATATATATATATATATATAGATATATATATATATATCTAGAATATCTACACACATATATACATATGTGTGTGCGCACCGCGGGAGCGCATCGGCTTTCTCTTCCTCCAGAAGCACGTGTCCGTTTAAATATTGCGCGCGATACGCGATCCGTGCGTGACGGGCAAAATGTGTTTTATATAATATACATTATATTATGGTGAATTCGACGCTTGGCTTTTGTGGTCCGAGAGTCGGGGGGAGGGGGGAGGAGATGCTCACATTTGATTTTCGGAAAAACGAGGTCTTTTCTTTTGGAAATTTTGGACGACCGCGGCGGGGGGGGAGGAGCGGCGGCGCGTCTTCAAAAATCACGTGCGCGAGACAAGAATATAACGAGGAAGCTTCGGAAAATTACGCTTTAACGC
>JACCIC010000471.1:0-13406 GCA_018907035.1 Sycobia sp. Sy_11
CCGGGCCGTGCGAGCACTGGCGCGGTCGTCAACGCCTCCTTAAGTTTGTTGAATGCCTCTTCCTGATCTGTGTCCCAGGTCCATGGTTGGCCCTTCCACAATAACTTAACTAACGGGATTTCAGTTCCGAATCTTTATCGATGAATCTTGAGTACCAGCCAACCATGCCTAGGAACCGACGCAGTTGCTTCACGGTCCTCGGGGCTGGGTACTCTAACAATGGTCGTACTTTCTCTGGGTCCGGTCTGAGACCTTCACGGTCCAACAGGAAACCGAAGTACGCCACTTGAGAACAGCAAAATTCGCACTTCTTCCTATTCACGGATAGTCCTGCACCTCTCAGTCGTTTCAACACGCGCTCTAGCCAGGCCATGTGGTCCTCAAACGATTCTGTCGCTACGATGATGTCGTCCAGGTATCCAAATACGTTGGGTTTATACTCTGGTCCGAACAGTGCATCGATGAGCCGCTGGAAGGTCATGGGGGCGTTCGTCAGGCCGAACGGCATTCTGGTGAACTGCCAGAGACCTGATCCGGGTACTGCGAAGGCCGTGAACTTCCTGCTCTTTGCGTCCATTGGTATCTGGAAGTACGCTTCCTTTAGGTCTACCTTCGATAAGAATCTGCCCTTACGCAGTTTATCTAAGATAGAATCCATACTAGGTAACGGATAGGCGTCCTTGACGGTGACAGCGTTCAGGTCTCTGTAGTCCACACAGAAACGGAACGAACCGTCGGACTTTTTCACGATAACAGGCGCGCTGCTCCACTCACTGGCCGAGCGCTCGATCACTCCTTTCTCGAACATCTTCTTCACTTCATCCTGTGCTACTTGCATCATCATCGGCGACATGCGTCTCGGCCGGTGTTTGACTGGAGCCGCGTCCTGTACCTCTATTCTATGCTCGGTCAGGGTAGTCGCTCCCAATCGTTCAGCGGCCTCGGGCAACAACTTACTCACGAGGTCCTCGACTAAGGTCCTTTGGTCCTCGCTGGCTTCGACGATACCCGCGCATTCGGCCGATATTGCTAACTGTTCCTCTTCTGCCTCTTGTCCCGTGCGACTAAACTTTCTCCACCTACCGCCTCGTATACGCCACTGTCCAGATCCAAGACGGGCTTCGACCTCCCAAATCTGGCAAAAGTCGTGCATACCCAATATAAGGTCATGGTCCAGGAAACTCACGGCTTTGACGGACAACTCTCCGACAACCCCATCCACTTCTATTATTAGCGGTAGCTCGCCTAGCATGGTCGTCCCTCCGCCGAGGGCACTCTTCAGCCTCGTCGAGGTCGGCCGTAGTCGATCCTTGAATCGCTCGGCTACTCGAGGTCCGACGACCGAAACTACAGCTCCAGTGTCGAACAATCCACGATAATTCCTCCCGTTCATCCCCACGGGAAGAAACAATCGATTCTCTAACGTCGCTCCGGCTACCTCGGGTCCATCTTCGTCCGGGCCGGTTTCTTCCGTCTGTATAGTTTTCTCCAGGTTCTGGGACTCCACAGGTCCTGATGTTCGATCTAACTCCGCTCCGACTCTACTCCCCCCCTGAATTTTACTGTGGGGAGGTCCCAGCATTCGCCGGGCTGGAGGCGTACCTCCCGGCCATCTCGGTTGCGGGAACTCTAATTTTTCTACTCGTTTAATCCGTAGTTAGCATTCTGCGGGGCACTCTTGGCTTCGGACGCTTCTCTCGCATCTATCGTTGGTCGGGGCGGTCTTACTATACACGGTCTCTCCTCCGCATACCACTTTGCTCCCTCGGTATGCCGCTCCCTCGGGGACTCCCCGATCTGCACTTGACCTATCCAACAATCTTCGATCTCACGATTCTCTCGCCCCTCACACCGGACTCCGGTGTTCTCCTTCGGTACCTTTCGCTCTAGCCTCGTATGCTCCACTTGATCGGCTGCCTCAAACGCAGGCTTCTCCGGTTCACGCTTGACTTGCGGCTGGACGTCACCGCTTAGGGGCTTCCTTTTTCTTCGGGATGGCTCCCTTGGACTCCGGCATGGGGCTCGGTCCTAACGGCGTCCCGCGGGTGAACGGGGGGTTGCGGGACTGTTGCGTCCCCCCGTCCACTCGTTTCCCAACCTCGTACAGAGGGGGGCGCAATCAGGACAGTCACAGATTGCAACTCCCTCTCGGCCGCACCATTGGCACGACAGCGTGCTTCTCCGACTACTCGGGCAGTCGGTGGCATAATGGCCGCGTTGATGACACCGGTAGCATGAGATGCTCGGGCAGTTCGCCGCCCGGTGTCCTACTGATCTACAGTGGAAGCACGAACCGTAGAACCGTCCGTCTTCCCTGTCGCGCGCTGGCGGCGAGCTTCTCCGAGTCTCCTCGCGGCCACGATTCTGCCACCGACCATTGTCTTCGAAACGGCGACTCGGACGTTGTGGTGATCGGATCCTTGGCTGCTGTGCTTCCCAACTTCTTGGCCGTTATCGCGATGCGTTGGGAGACGGCCGTCTCACGGCTGCAGCGTAGCTCTGCGGTCTCTCCGGTTTGGTCGTTACCAACGGTCTTGGCGTCTGGGTCCTCCACTGGTCCCTGTACGGCCGCTACCTCTCTGACCTTGGCTTTCGCTCCTTTGGTCCTCCTCCGTGTCTCCTTGTATCCTTCACTATCGGCCGACTCAATCCTTCGGCCTCTATCACTCTGCGTGATGGCCGCGACCTTCGTTGCCTTAACCTTAGCTACGGCGGGAGCAGCGCTACGAAGTCTCATCTTGTCCTTCGCTGGTGGTGCGCTCCACCGGTTTTGGAGCTCCATGGTTCGCTCTATCTCGAAGCCATAGCGTGTTAATTCGGTAAAATTGGTGAACGTCTTGCCCACCATGTAGACCTGATACTCTGGTCGTAAGTTGTTGGCAGCGACCATCACCTGCTCGCTCAACGGCGGCGGTCTCCGGAAGTACGAGACAATGTGTCTGAACTTGGCGACGAAGGTGGCGACGGTCTCGCTGCGGTCCTGGGTCCTCGAATAAAGTTCCCTTCGAAGGTCGTCCTCGCCCAGCTGATTGATGAATCTAAGCCTGAACGCCTCTTCAAAGGCTGCCCAGCTATTGGTCTCCGCCCGTATAGATCGATACCACTGCTTAGCATCTCCCTTCAGGGTACTGGGGATCGCCCTGATCAATTCCCTCTCCGTCAAGCGGGCTGAATATAGTGTAGATACACTCTTCGAGGTCCGCGAGGTATTCTTCCGGATACTCCTGGTCGGTCCCCGAGAACTTGATACCCCAGTCCTTTAGGATTCTCGCTGGCGAGTGCTGTCCGTAACCCCGACTGCTCCCGTGTGCACACGCACACGGGGGCGAGGTTGGCCTCACTGTGTCCCGTTCTAGGCTAGTGTTGCGGACGGGAGGTGGTGGCGGACAACAATCTCGGCCAGGATTTCCGGTCCGTTCGGTCAGCGAGCGTTCTCGCGTCACGGTCGGTCCGTATTCTGCGGCTCTGCTTTCGGTCCGACCTACTTTGCTAGTTCCCGTCCTGGGGGTAGGTGTGCGCGTGGCTTCGGGCCGATCGCCTCCTCCGTGCTGACTGTCCTCGTCAGACGCCAAGTTTGCGTCGTCGTCGACCTCCTCCCTGGCGCGAGGACCTGATACGTTGCGGGCGATGCTCCTGCCATCGCCGATCACTCGTTGAGTCGTTTGCGACTGGGGCGAAACGCTACGGCGCCGACACTGCTGGTCGAACTGTGACAGGATTGATCGACGATCCATCTCGTCCTGTAACCGCAGCCGTTCTTCTTCATTGCGTTCCATGGCCATCTGGAGGATGTGATCCATTTTCAGACCGGCCACCGTTTTTGATCTTCTAGACAGCGCAACGAACCCGACTGGTCTGTCAGGCTGACCGTTGACACCACCTCCGGGTTGATCGTAACCGATTGGGAGTCTGACTTTGGAAGGGTGTTCCCCGCAGTGGTGTACTTTGGCGTGGTGGTAGTGCACGTCGTCGCGGTGACCGTCACAGCCCTGCCGGGAATAACTGCGCGGCCGTGGGCGGCGAAGTCCGTAGACTCTCGAAAGGGTTCACCCCCACCGTCGTCGGTGGGGTTGCCCGTCCCGGAATCTCCAGCTCGTCCAGGGTGGTCATCGGGCGTCCACGCCCACGTCCTATCCATCTACGGCGCTTATCGACGAGGGAGTCGTCCACGACTCGGGTCTGGTCCACTCCGCGCGTAGGCGACGAGTCCCGATCTTCCTCGTTCTCCGTGGTCCAGGATATCTCTAGGGACGGGTCCTGATTACGGAGCTCAGCCCTTAGAAGGCGTCTCTGTAGCGTATGACGGTCACCGTGCGTACTTGCACCTAGCGAGCTTAAGGCGGCCTTTAGCTGGTCCTGGTCTAGACGGCAAGTCCGACCGTACATCGCCCAGGCCCCCTCGTACTGGTCCATAATCAGCTCCAGAGACGCGTTGCTCGCATCGCTCTTCACGGACGCCATGGTCACTTCTCGAGATTCTGCCTCGTCCATTCGCTCCTGTGTACGATTGCCCGGTTCGAAACGCGATCTACTTCGCCGTCGGGAATCGTCAAACGGAGGCGGGATAGCGGACGAAAAACGGGGGTGCACGTGTGTGGGAGGCAAACGGGTATGGGACCGAATCGCGTGCCAGCGGGATCGTTTACAATGAATTTCAAATTATAACATTTATCAATTAAATCACATAAATCTGGCGATTACCTTACTTTTTGTACCTAGAAGGGATCGAATGAGAGAGAAAAACAAACTCGACGAGCAAGATTTCAACTTTCGGTTTTACAACACCGTCGATACTATCTCGTCTAGGTATTTCGATCTCTTCCGTAATCTGATCCACTATTCTTGCCAATTCCACCCGATCGTGGATTTTTAGATTCAATTCGGACTTATCTTCCTGAAAAGGGGAAACAACGCGAGGTGGCTGGCAAGCGATCGGAATTGTCCGATGGACATTAGCAAAGATGTAAATATATATAGAATTATAATAATGCGTGACAGTCAGTGATCAAATCAATCAATAGTAAATGTGTAACATATAATGAAATCAGTAACGTACCTCAATCAACAGTTAAGTTAGGGCTACCATGCCCCAGGCTCGTCTCCCGATTCGAAAAGAACGAAATTTTTATGATAGTTTATAAGGGTATGTAAACTTTTCAGTCGTATTCCTGTAGTATTTCTACTTCATATCTCCTTAAATAATTTCTTTGAAACTTTTACAGCGCAGAATATAATGAGACGGAAGTGCTTTAATAAGCATAAACCTTTTTATCTTTCTTAATTACTTCGCCTTGCGCCGTTAAAAAGGACATCGTTGTTTACGATTTTGCGGTTTTGTTTTTTTTTTTTTTTAAAGTTAATTTAACAAAGAACGCCAATAAGTCATTAAAATCGCATTGAGAACCAGTAGCAATAATACATCAATTTATGTATAACATCAAGTGAAGAGGAGGCTGCAACTACAAAAATACACTAAAGGATTAATGTTCTTTAAAGAAAAAATATTTACCTATTGACGAGGCAACAGGTCGTCATTTGTTCAAAATTTATAAATTATTATCAAGTTTATAAAGTATTATAAAGTTTATAATATTAAAACGAACACGTTTTACAAGCTTAGATCCAAATTTCAGTTTCGTAACAAAAAAAGTTTTTTTTTTGAGTAAATCAACAAAAATTTTAATTTGATATAAAAAAAATAATAGAGCTACAGCCTATGAAACCTCTATACTCTCTATATAATAAATTTAGCTATAGATTAACAATAACTCTTCTGTTAGTCACAGATTGGATACAACAAATCGGATTGTATGATAATATAGCGAATCAAGCTCATCACGGATTAAGAAAAATGCCTATTACATTAATATTCTAAGTTTTGTGGAGGTTAAGGTATTTCAAAATTTACTCTAATCAGTAATTACAAATTTTTTTAGACAGCAAATTAGACCATTTGTAAAGCCTATTTTTTTTTTTTTTTTTTTGCTTGGATATCAAGTCTTACCCTTTTTTGTGTATTAGAATAGTTTATATTTATACCGATAAAGATGATTTATAAAAAGAAATAGTTGATGGTTTTCGAAACTGTAAAAAGTTCAGATCAATAATAAGTTCTTGAATCTCTAATTTTTGTAAATCTTAAGGATGAGTGCACTGTAGCGCACACATGCACACATATTACAGTTTTCATAGTTAGATATCCGAGTAATTTTGAGAGGTTCGATTAAGTACTCATAGAAAAAATATTCAGATAGGAACTGTAATGTGACTAAGTAATATTACTTAAAGTTAATCTACAGTTTCCCGGATTGGTCAGAAGTCCATTTGAAGGTCAGCTTCAAGAAATTTTTCAAGAAAAATACTATTCATACTTAACCACGTCTTATGTGCATTCCATGACAAATGTATATTAAAGTTATATATATTAAAGAAAAAAAAAAAAGTTATAATTATTATCCGTATTCTTTCTACGTCTAGTGAGCAATTATTAAACTTTGAATGAAAGCATTAACTTTCATTCAGTATATATATAAAAACTTAGCACTCCTTCAATCCTATAAATTACATAATTTGTGAGCAGACCAAATATTTAGCAATTTTACTTAGCAACAATGTCCTATTATTTCTTCTTATTTCTAATTACTTCTATTTGTTTTAGTTTATCCTAAGTATTCCTAATTACCGCTAACTTGTGCTATTTATTTATCCTTATTCTTAATTATCTCTATTTAATTTATTTTATTCTACGTATTCCTAATTACCGCTATTTATTTTAATGATTCATTTCATTTATTTATAATTATAATCTATAATCTAATCTAATCTAATATAATATAATATAATATAATATAATATAATATAATATAATCTATAAATTATCAGGTATGTGAATAAGTCTTTCCCGTTTTTTTTCAAATTTTGAGCCTTTATTGTGAAAAAATGGTTACAAATGAATTATTGAAAGTATTGGCCATCGCTAGCTACAACTTTTTCCCATCTTTCGGGCAATATACGAATCCCGTTGCGAAAAAATTCGACCGGTTTGGCCTCTATCCAGTCATCCACCCATTTTTTGGCTTCCTCGTAGGAATGGAAGTGCTGGTCAGCTAGGCCATGCGTCATCGATCTGAAGAGATGGTAATCAGACGGAGCAACGTCTGGACTATACGGCGGGTGGAATAGGACTTCCCATTTGAGCGTTTCTAAGTATGTTTTCACCGGCGGTGCAACATGTGGGCGAGCATTATCATGTTGCAAAATAACTTTGTCGTGCCTGTCGGAGTATTGTGGCCGTTTTTCTCGCAGTGCGCGGCTCAAACGCATCAATTGTCGTCGATAGACCTCGCCTGTGATCCTTTCATTCGGTTTCAGAAGCTCATAGTAAACCACACCTCGCTGGTCCCATCATATACAGAGCATGAGCTTGGCGCCATGAATATTTGGCTTGGCCGTCGATGATGATGCATGGCCGGGTAGTCCCCATGATTTTCTTCGCTTCGGATTATCGTAACGTATCCACTTTTCATCGCCAGTCACGATACGATGCAGAAAACCCTTTCTTTTATGTCGCTGAAGCAGCTGTTCGCAAGTGAAAAACGCCGTTCGACGTCTCTCAGCTTCAGTTCGTACGGCACCCAATTTCCTTGCTTTTGGATCATTCCCATGGCTTTCAAACGCTTGGAAATGGTTGTTCGCTCAACTCCCAATGCTTCAGCAAGTTCTTCTTGCGTTTGACAAGAATCTTCATCAAGCAAAGTCGCCAATTCTCGATCTTCAAAGATTTGCGGCCGCCCGGAACGCTCCTTGTCTTCCACGTCGAAATCACCGCTTTGAAGCGTCGAAACCATCCGCGAACACTTGAATCATCGACACAACCTTCTCCATGAGCCTCCTGAAGCAATCGATGCGTCTCGGCAGCAGATTTCTTCAAATTGAACCAATAAAGTGAAACTTCCCGCAAATGACGTCGACTCGGCTCAAATTTCGACATTTTCACGATATCAAAAATTTATGATGCGAAAAAATTTTAACTAATGTGTTAGTATGGAATTGTTGACATATGAATAAGCTTTGATTATGACATATGTAACCATTGAATACTCGCACAGTATTGGTGGCGCCATCTCTTACAAAAAACGGGAAAGACTTATTCACACTCCTAATACATAATCTGTGAGCAGACCAAATTTTTAGAGGATTGAAGAAAAAAAAATTTTCATAGGTCAACGATTTTCAGGATTATTTAGCAAATTTAATTCGCAACAATGTTCTATTATTTATTCTTATTTCTAATTATTTCTAAATTATTTAATTATTCATTTCATTTATTTATTTATTTATATCTCTGATCTCTTCAGCGATGTGGTTGTATAACAACCTGAGGCATGGCTCTCGGTTCGTGTGCGAGACGAACAGAGAGGAGGGGGACCGTGCCGAGCACAAGGCGCGACGACGCGCGCGAGCGCCTTAATGTCTGCATGTCCGCGAAATGGCGCGCGCGTCGTCGTTCTTCCCTGGGCAAGTCGGCGCGGGTGCCTTGTGACGCTCGTCACAATATATATATATATATATATATATATATATATATATAATTAAAGGTTTCTAAATATTTGCTATAGTTAGACATAAGCGAAATTTATGTTTGAAATCCACAACATTTCGACCCAGGCTACCGGATTCGAAGGTGTCGGTGAACCTCTGCCAGACTCACGATAGCAGGCCCATCGTCAGGTCGTCGCGGCTGAGCATCTGCGGCTCTGGTGATGGACCGAGCTCCGGCAGCCGCCTTAGTGTCTCGACGACGAGCGTGCGCGCCCGCATAAGCGGCTCACCACACGTGAGCAGGCGCTGGAGTACCGGGACTGGCGGCCCGGACCTCGACTTCATCGATGCCAGCCCCGAGCCCTCGACTTCTTAGGCCAGACCGAGCGGCCGACAACCACACAATTGATGCTCTCCCTTCCTGTCTGGCGACGACGACGCCGACGGCGGCGGTGCCGCAAGACAAGCCGGCTAAAAAGGACTCATATTTACAACGTATAAATCATTTGTACAAATGCCCTTGTTCCTCGAGATGTATACACCAGCCTACTTGTACATTCTATTATTCTAAGTTATTTACTAGCGGTGTTTCGTTGATCTCGAGCTGAAGCTCTGTACAGTGTACGAAATACGAAAAACGCTAACGGTGGGAATCAAAAATAAAAAATCATGCATGCATACATACATATACATAGCTTTATTTAATTTTCATTAATATTAGGGCATTAAAAAAATTGACGTAAAAAACTATACTAAATTTTAATAAATACTTAGTAAATAAATATAAAATAAATGAAGATTAACAACTAGAGGAGCAATCTGAAACATATATGCTATCTATGCCGGGGTTGAGTGAAAAATAAAGTCGGATTAATAATATCAGAATTGTGTTCATTATTTATTTGCATTTAAAATTAAGTTACAAATTATTTAACGCCTAAATAATAATATAACATAGCAACGCAAATATAAACAATGGCTCAATCGTCGAAATCGATCAAATAAATTGTATTTTACTCGAAGTATCCATGTATTTATAGCTACTCGCTTAAAAAATATTTCTGTAAAGTATTTGAAATAATCTTTGAATTAATTTGAATCTATATTTTGACCTATATCTAACAGTTCAAAATAACAGAATCTCGAAAATTTGTTTTAATCTGGCATATTTATTTTTATCCTTCATGTATTCCATCTCTTACTCAAATTATTACTGCAAATCTTGAGACAAAAAATAAAATAAAAAATAATGAACGAAGTCTTCAAAAATTCTGAAAAAAGGTATATAAGGATATGTTAATATCTTTAAATAATTGTCTAATTGCATAAATTTTGTATATATAATAAAAATAAGAATTGAAAGATATAAATTAATTTAGGAGCAATTGAAAACACTTATGAATACCGTAAATATTCTATTGAATTCGCACAATCCAACTATTCAAGCTAAAATAATATATTTATAACTTATGTGTGCATCGAGATTGCATTGCAACATGATTGCCTTGCCTATCTCAGAAGCGAATATTTATCAACTTTCCATTAATATTTCTTGTATGCATAGAGAATTTTATCTTATTTTTTATTATATATTGTCACTTAAATAAGAATTTCTAACATACTAGAATAATAGAAATCTTAAGGGAGTATAAGAATTTCAATTAATTGGTTATATTCTTTTAAAAAATTAAAACTCAAATTCAAAAATGTATTCAATAATTTACAAACAGCCTTCTCTGCATATGTTATACATTTTTTTAAAAGATTTCCCAATATTTTACATACAGAATTGTAAATAATCTTTTATTATTTTCAAAATGTTCGATTTAATTATCCATCTTCGTTCTAAATTATATTAAAAAATTTATTTTGTCTAGAAACGTCAGAATGTTCATGATAATAAACATAGGAACAAATTTTAGAAAATTTGAACGAGTATGAGATAGATAGCAAAATTTTTTATTATCTAAAATTATCGCATGGTTTTATTAAACATGTTTGATAACGCATTTATACGTTTACTATAAGTCTTATAAGATGATAGTTTCTTAACAAATGATGCATGATTTAAGTACGATTTGATTACTAATAAAATTACATTGTATAATATGTGCCAAATCTATATAAGGTGTATAATTTTAATAAATCGAAAGATGTTTTCATCATTCACAATACGTGTAAATAAGTAAAAGGTTATACAGCTATATTCTGAATATCCACTGACTACTTAATATAAACTACAAATTCATTCATAGAGAAATATTATATTGTAAATAATATAAAAAATTTTTATTATACTTGTATATTAGCAAACTTTTAAAAATTATTAAATTTATTTAAATTTGCAAATTAAATAAACAAAAAATTATTAGGCAGTGGAAATACCTAGAGTAGCAATAACATTTTTACATATGTACATTGTTACATATAATGTAATTTACCCAAGATAATCACAATCATTAGATATATAATTCACTGGATGATATAATAATATTTAAGCTTTATAGACCTTTTAGTTAAGTTCTAAAAATAAAATTTATAATAACTATGTTTATAACGCCGGCTATAATAATGAATTATAAATTGAAATAAATAAATATCTATTGTTCTATAAATTTATACAATTGTAGATTATAAATTGAGCAGTTAAACTGATTAAAATTATTAAATACAATATAAAAAATAATATTCAATTAAAGAAATAATTCAACATAAAATCAAATACTCTTATGTAGGATTTAAAAACATAAAATAATTCGTTTAAATGTAAAGAGAATTTATTCTATCAAAAAACTTATTTTCAGACTGAAAACAATATACTCCAAAAAATTAGATTATTTAGTTTTAGTATTTTTTAAAGCAATTAATATCATTTTGTGATTATTGAAATAATTTATTAGCTCTAATATTTTTGAATAAAGAAAACTGTAAATTAGAGACCGAAAATTGATTATGTAGTACCTAATAATTTTTGTTTCTAATATATATGAAATCTTGCGTCTGCATACAAGGAATTTTCTTTGATTAAAAATGTTACAGTCAGTGGCGTTATGCAGTATAGCAAAACGGTGATATTAACATCTGATGTATAAAGCCGACAAAAGTTATTAAAATTTATAAAGCTGTTATATGAACTAGTCAAGTAAAAATACGTACCTCAGAAGGATTTAATCGGCCAAATTGCAGAGATCCAATTACTTTTAGCATTGAAGTGGATAATTTTCCACGTTTCCAAAATGCCTATAATTTTGTTACTTAAAAAAATAGTTAAATTGTAATCTTGTATTTGCCAGTCATGAGCTGTTATTAAATGTTGAAAAATCATTAAAACCATTAAAATTAAGATATTATATTCAAATGGATCATCTTATATTACCCTTTATTATCCTACTTTTATTCCATTTTATTGAATATTGTTGGATTATTTAAACTTTGCCTAAATAATGTATCAAAAAATCACTTGAGAAAGAAAAAGCCATAAACTCTCATAAGATAGTAATTTGAGTCTGGTTGGTTCGATTACGGACGATTAAGGTCTGCGTCGCCACTCTTTGTAGTAATATGCATCGCAGATATTTTCCTATTTACCGGCCGTCTCGACTCCTTTTCATATCTGTTAAATTCAGATATTTTTAAAACGTGTTGACCAAGTTTTCTATTAAATATGTGATAAAGAAATTATGCTTAATAATATGATAGACTAGAGTCTATTTTATTTGGTGTTATGTACTAAATACAACATGACTTTTACATTTGATTTTTCTACATATCAGACCCATGCATTCGTTGTCACTTAATATTATTATACGAGGGTAGATTGATAAGTTTCCGGCTCTGACCAAGAAAAGCAACGTTTTTAAGAATTTTTTTTTATTTCTCAACATAATCTCCTCCAAGGCTGATACATTTCCCATGGCGGTGGTCTAGTCTAGTAATGCCATATCTATAGACTGATTCATCAAACTCCTCAAAATACCCATTTACAGCTTCGATCACTTCTTCATTATCCGGCAAATCTCTTACCGCCAAGCCATTTTTTGAGGTTAGGAAACAGATAATAGTCAGTCGGGGCTAGGTCTGGAGAGTAGGGAGGCTGCGGCATCAATTCAAACTTCAGATCGTTGATTTTAGCCATCGCAACGATTGACGCGTGCGCTGGTGCGTTATCGTGATGAAATAAGATTTTTTTCTTCGCCAGATGAGGTCGTTTAATTTTCACTTTATGGCTCAAACGTTGCAATGAGTCTGCGTAGTATTGACCAGTGATAGTTTTACCCTTTCCAAGGTAATCAATGTATAGAACACCTTTTGCACCCCAAAAAACAGTAGCCATAACCTTGTTCGCCGAAAAAATTGTTTTTGTCTTCTTTGGAGTTAGTTCCCCCGGTCCAATCCATTGTTTAGACTGTTGTATGATTTCAGGAGTGTAGTGGTGGACCCAAGTTTTGTCAACGGTTACGAATCAACGTAAAAATTCACTTGGATTATGCTTATACAACGCCAAATGGGCGCTAGAAATATTCTTTCGAATCAATTTTTGGTCAACTGTTAGCAAATGCGGCACCCATCTTGCACAGAGCTTTTCCATATACGAATGTTGGTGCAACATATTTTGTACACGTTCATATGACATCTTACAGGTCTCAGTTATCTCACCCACTTTTAATCTGCGGTCTTTCAGCACTATTTGATGGATTTTTTCGATCATATCTGGTGTTGTGACCTCAATGGGGCGTTCTGAGCGAGGCTCATCAAAGGTGCTCACACGACCCTTCTTCAACTCGGAAACCCAGTGCTTAAAGGTTGAATATGATTGGGAGGATGTCCACAGTGTTGAGTCCATCTCTCCTTTAATTTCCTTCGGC
>JACCIC010000472.1:0-11851 GCA_018907035.1 Sycobia sp. Sy_11
TGATCAATGGAGAAGCCTAAAGGATGAACAAGTGTGACTGCAGATTTCTTCATGAATGGCATTTCTTACCTTTCAGAAGCAATACTCAAGATTCCCATAAAAAAGAGTACGAAAATGTCTCCAGCTGGAGAAGCCTAAAGAATGATCAAGTGCGACTGCAGATTTCTTCATGAATGGCATTTCTTATCTTTCAGAAGCAATACCCAAGATTCCCGTAAAAAGGAGTACGAAAATGTCTCCATCCGGAGGAGCCTAAAGGCTGAACATGTGTAACTGCAGATTTCTTCATGAATGGCATTTCTTACCTTTCAGAAGAAATACCCAAGATTCCCATCAAGAAGAGTACCAAAATTTCTCCAGCCGAAAGAGCATAAAGGATGAACTAGTGTGTCTGCAGATTTCTGCATGAATGGCATTTCTTACCTTTCAGAAGCAATACTCAAGATTCCCATCAAGAAGAGTACGAAAATTTCTCCAGCCGAAGGAGCATAAAGGATGAACAAGTGTGACTGCAGATTTCTTCATGAATGGCATTTCTTACCTTTCAGAAGAAATACCCAAGATTCCCATCAAGAAGAGTACGAAAATTTCTCCAGCCGAAGGAGCATAAAGGATGAACAAGTGTGACTGCAGATTTCTTCATGAATGGCATTTCTTACCTTTCAGAAGCAATACTTAAGTTTCCCATAAAAAAGAGTACGAAAATGTCTCCAGCTGGAGAAGCCTAAAGGATGAACAAGTGTGACTGCAGATTTCTTCATGAATGGCATTTCTTACCTTTCAGAAGCAATACTCAAGATTCCCATAAAAAAGAGTACGAAAATGTCTCCAGCTGGAGAAGCCTAAAGGATGATCAAGTGCGACTGCAGATTTCTTCATGAATGGCATTTCTTATCTTTCAGAAGCAATACCCAAGATTCCCGTAAAAAGGAGTACGAAAATGTCTCCATCCGGAGGAGCCTAAAGGCTGAACATGTGTAACTGCAGATTTCTTCATGAATGGCATTTCTTCCTTTCAGAAGTAAATACCCAAGATTTCCCTCAGAAGAGTACCAAAATTTCTGCTCCAGCCGAAAGGCATAAAGGATGAAACTAGTGTTTCATGCAGATTTCGATAATGGCATTTCTTACCTTTCAGAAGCAATACTCAAGATTCCCATAAAGAAAGATACTAAAATGTCTCCACTGGAGAAGCCTAAAGGCTGATCAAGTGTAACTGCAGATTTCTTCCATAATGTATTTTTACCTTTCCTCAGAAGCAATACTCTGATTTCTATATAGAAAGACAAAAGTCTCTAAGTGCTAGGCACCCCCTTTAGGATGAACAATCTGACTGCAGATTTCTTCATGATTGGCATTCTTCCACCTATCTGAAAGCAATTACTGTCATGTTTCCATAAAACAAGCGATACGAAAATGTCTCCATCCGGAGGAGCCTAATGCTAATCAATGTGGAACTGCAGATTTCTTCACTAGAAATGAGCCACTTATCTTATCCTGTTCAGAAGAAATACCCAAGATTCCCATAAGAAGAGTACGAAAATTGCTCCAGCCGAAGAGCTAAAGGATGATCAGTGTCTGCAGATTTCTTCATGATGGCATTTCTTACCTTTCAGAAGCAATACTCAAGATTCCCATAAACAAGAGTTACGAAAATGTCTCGAGCCGGAGGAGCCTAAGGATGATCAAGTGTGACTGCAGATTTCTTCATGAATGGCATTTCTTATTCAGAATACTCAGATTCCATCACAAAATGTTCCGATAACAGTGTGACTGCAAGATTTCAAGCATACGTTCCCATAAAAGAGTCAATGTCTCCAGCCGGAGGAGCCTAAAGGATGATCAGTGTGACTGCAGATTCCTTCATGAATGGCATTTGCTATCTTTCCGAAGCAATACTGATGTTTCCCATAAAGAAGATTACGAAAATGTCTCCAGCTGGAGAAGCCTAAAGGCTGATCAAGTGTAACTGCAGATTTCTTCATGAATGGTATTTATTACCTTTCAGAAGCAATACTCATGATTTCTATATAGAAGAGAACGTAAAAGTCTCTAGTGCTAGGACACCTTAGGATGAACAAGTATGACTGCAGATTTCTTCATGATTGGCATTTCTTACCTTTCTGAAGCAATACGCATGTTTCCCATAAACAAGAGTACGAAAATGTCTCCATCCGGAGGAGCCTAAAGGCTGATCAAGTGTAACTGCAGATTTCTTCATGAATGGCATTTCTTACCTTTCAGAAGCAATACTCAAGATTCCCATAAAAAAGAGTACGAAAATGTCTCCAGCTGGAGAAGCCTAAAGAATGATCAAGTGCGACTGCAGATTTCTTCATGAATGGCATTTCTTATCTTTCAGAAGCAATACCCAAGATTCCCGTAAAAAGGAGTACGAAAATGTCTCCATCCGGAGGAGCCTAAAGGCTGAACATGTGTAACTGCAGATTTCTTCATGAATGGCATTTCTTACCTTTCAGAAGAAATACCCAAGATTCCCATCAAGAAGAGTACCAAAATTTCTCCAGCCGAAAGAGCATAAAGGATGAACTGTGCCTGCAGATTTTTCATGATGGCATTCTTACCTTTCAGAAGCTATACTCGATTCCCATAAAGAGATTACGAAAATGTCTCCAGCTGAGAAGCCTAAAGGTGAATCAAGTGTGACTGCAGATTTCTTCATGAATGGCATTTCTTCCTTCCGAAGCAATACTCAAGATTCCCATAAGAAGAGTACGAAAATGTCTCCAGCGGGGAGGACCTTAGGATGAACAAGTGTGACTGCAGATTTCTTCATGAATGGCATTTTTACCTTTCAGAAGCCAATACGCAATTTCCCATAAAAAGAGTACGAAAATGTCTTCCAGCTGGAGGAGCCTGAAGATGATCAAGTGTGCCTGCAGAGTCCTTCATGAATGGCATTTATTACCATTCAGAAGCAATACTAAAGATTCCTATCAAGAAGAGTACGAAAATGTCTCCAGCCGGAGGAGTCCTAAAGGATGATCAAGTGTGACTGCAGATTTCCTTCATGAATGGCATTTCTTACCTTTCAGAAGCAATACTCAAGGTTCCCATAAAAAAGAGGACGAAAATGACTCCAACCGGAGGAGCCTAAAGGATGATCAAGTGTGACTGCAGATTTCTTCATGAATGGCATTTCTTACCTTTCAGAAGAAATACTCAAGATTCCCATAAAGAAGATTACGAAAATGTCTCCAGCTGGAGAAGCCTAAAGGATGATCAAGTGCGACTGCAGATTACTTCATGAATGGTATTTCTTATCATTCAGAAGCAATACTCAAGATTCCCGTAACGAAGAGTACGAAAATGTCTCCATCCGGAGGAGCCTAAAGGCTGATCAAGTGTAACTGCAGATTTCTTCATGAATGGCATTTCTTACCTTTCAGAAGCAATACTCAAGATTCCCATAAAGAAGAGTACGAAAATGTCTCCAGCCGGAGGAGCCTAAAGGATGATCAAGTGTGACTGCAGATTTCTTCATGAATGGCATTTCTTACCATTCAGAAGCAATACTCAAGAGTCACATAAAGAAGAATACGAAAAAGTCTCTAGTCGTAGGACATATTAGGATGAACAAGTGTGACTGCAGGTTTCTTCATGAATGGCATTTCTTACATTTCAGAAGCAATACTCAAGATTCCCATCAAGAAGATTACGAAAATGTCTCGAGCCGGAGGAGCCTAAGGATGATCAAGTGTGACTGCAGATTTCTTCATGAATGCCATTTCTTACATTTCAGAAGCAATACTCAAGATTCCCATAAAGGAGAGTACGAAAATGTCTCCAGCCGGAGGAGCCTAAAGGATGAACAAGTGTGACTGCAGATTTCTTCAAGAATGGCATTTCTTATCCTTTCAGAAGCAATACTGATGTTTCCCAGAAAGAAGAGTACGAAAATGTCTCCAGCCGGAGGAGCCTAAAGGATGATCATGTGTGACTGCAGATTTCTTCATGAATGGCATTTTTATATTTCAGAAACAATTCCCAAGTTTCCCATAAAGAAGAGTACGTAAAAGTCTCTAGTCCTAGTTCACTTTAGGATGAACAAGTATGACTTCAGATTCCTTCATGAATGGCATTTGTTACGTTTCAAAAGCAATAATGATGTTTCCCAGAAAGAAGAGTACGAAAAAGTCTCCAGCCGGAGGAGCCTAAAGGATGATCATGTGTGACTGCAGATTTCTTCATGAATGGCATTTCTTACCTTTCAGAAGCAATACTCAAGATTCCCATCAAGAAATCATACGAAAATGTCTCGAGCCGGAGGAGCCTAAAAGATGAACAAGTGTGACGGCCGATTTCTTCATGAAAGGCATTTCTTACATCTCAGAATCAATACTCAAGATTCCCATAAAGGAGAGTACGAAAATGTCTCCAGCCGGAGGAGCCTAAAGGATGATCATGTGCGACTGCAGATTTCTTCATGAATGGCATTTCTTATCTTTCAGAAGCAATACTGATGTTTCCCATAAAGAAGAGTACGAAAATGTCTCCAGCCGAAGGAGCAGAAAGGATGAACAAGTGTGACTGCAGATTTCTTCATGAATGGCATTTCTTACCTTTCAGAAGGAATACGCAAGTTTCCCATAAACAAGAGTTTGAAAATGTCT
The DNA here is from genome assembly GCA_018907035.1 of Sycobia sp. Sy_11. Taxonomy (NCBI): domain Eukaryota; kingdom Metazoa; phylum Arthropoda; class Insecta; order Hymenoptera; family Epichrysomallidae; genus Sycobia; species Sycobia sp. Sy_11. The sequence continues at coordinate 4,635 of JACCIC010000472.1, forward strand.
CGAGCCGGAGGAGCCTAAGGATGATCAAGTGTGACTGCAGATTTCTTCATGAATGGCATTTGTTATATTTCAGAAACAATACCCAAGTTTCCCATAAAGAAGAGTACGTAAAAGTCTCTAGTCCTAGTACACTTTAGGATGAACAAATATGACTGCAGATTCCTTCATGAATGGCATTTGCTATCTTTCCGAAGCAATACTGATGTTTCCCAGAAAGAAGAGTACGAAAATGTCTCCAGCCGAAGGAGCCTAAAGGATGACCAAGTGTGCCTGCACATTCCTTCATGAATGGCATTTGTTATCTTTCAGAAGCAATACTGATGTTTCCCAGAAAGATGAGTACGAAAATGTCTCCAGCCGGAGGAGCCTAAAGGATGAACAAGTGTCACTGCAGATTTCTTCATGATTGGCATTTCTTACATCTCAGAAGCAATACTCAAGATTCCCATCAAGAAGATTACGAAAATGTCTCCAGCCGGAGGAGCCTAAAGGATGATCATGTGTGACTGCAGATTTCTTCATGAATGGCATTTCTTACCTTTCAGAAGCAATACTCAAGATTCACATAAAGGAGAGTATGAAAATGTCTCCAGCCGGAGGAGTCTAAAGGATGAACAAAAGTCCCTGCAGATTCTTTCATGAATGGCATTTCTTACCTTTCAGAAGCAATACTGATGTTTCCCAGAAAGAAGAGTACGAAAATGTCTCCAGCCGGAGGAGCCTAAAGGATGAACAAGTGTCACTGCAGATTTCTTCATGATTGGCATTTCTTACATCTCAGAAGCAATACACAAGATTCCCATCAAGAAGATTACGAAAATGTCTCCAGCCGGAGGAGCCTAAAGGATGACCAAGTGTGCCTGCAGATTTCATCATGAATCGCATTTCGTACGTTTCATAAGCAATACTCAAGATTCCCATCAAGAAGAGTACGAAAATGTCTCGAGCCGGAGGAGCCTAAGGATGATCAAGTGTGACTGCAGATTTCTTCATGAATGGCATTTGTTATGTTTCAGAAACAATACCCAAGTTTCCGATAAAGAAGAGTAGGTAAAAGTCTCTAGTCCTAATACACTTTAGGATGAACAAGTATGACTGCAGATTCCTTCATGACTGGCATTTGCTATCTTTCCGAAGCAAAACTGATGTTTCCCAGAAAGAAGAGTACGAAAATGTCTCCAGCCGGAGGAGCCTAAAGGATGATCATGTGTGACTGCAGATTTCATCATGATAGGCACTTCTTACCAATCATATGCAATACTCAAGATTCCCATCAAGAAGAGTACGAAAATGTGTCCAGCTGGAGGAGCCTAAAGGATGATCATGCGAGACTGCAGATTTCTTCATGAATGGCATTTGTTTTCTTTCAGAAGCAATACCCAAGTTTCCCATAAAGAAGAGTACGTAAAAGTCTCTAGTCCTATGACAATTTAGGATGAACAAGTATGACTGCAGATTTCTTCATGAATGGCATTACTTACCATTCAGAAACAATACTCAAGGATCAGTTAAAGAAGAATACGAAAAAGGCTCTAGTCGTAGGACATATTAGGATGAACAAGTGTGACTGCAGATTCCTTCATGAATGGCATTTCTTACATCTCAGAAGCAATACTCAAGATTCCCATCAAGAAGATTACGAAAATGTATCGAGCCGGAGGAGCCTAAGGATGATCAAGTGTGACTGCAGATTTCTTCAAGAATGCCATTTCTTACATTTCAGAAGTAATACTCAAGATTCCCATAAAGGAGAGTACGAAAATGTCTCCAGCCGGAGGAGACTAAGGGATGAACAAATGTGCCTGCAGATTCCTTCATGAATGGCATTTGTTATCTTTCAGAAGCAATACTGATGTTTCCCAGAAGGAAGAGTACGAAAATGTCTCCAGCCGGAGGAGCCTAAAGGATGATCATGTGTGACTGCAGATTTCTTCATGAATGGCATTTTTTACCTTTCAGAAGCAATAACCAAGTTTCCCATAAAGAAGAGTACGTAAAAGTCTCTAGTCCTAGTTCACTTTAGGATGAACAAGTATGACTTCAGATTCCTTCATGAATGGCATTTGTTACGTTTCAAAAGCAATAATGATGTTTCCCAGAAAGAAGAGTACGAAAAAGTCTCCAGCCGGAGGAGCCTAAAGGATGATCATGTGTGACTGCAGATTTCTTCATGAATGGCATTTCTTACCTTTCAGAAGCAATACTCAAGATTCCCATCAAGAAATCATACGAAAATGTCTCGAGCCGGAGGAGCCTAAAAGATGAACAAGTGTGACGGCCGATTTCTTCATGAAAGGCATTTCTTACATCTCAGAATCAATACTCAAGATTCCCATAAAGGAGAGTACGAAAATGTCTCCAGCCGGAGGAGCCTAAAGGATGATCATGTGCGACTGCAGATTTCTTCATGAATGGCATTTGTTATCTTTCAGAAGCAATACTGATGTTTCCCAGAAAGAAGAGTACGAAAATGTCTCCAGCCGGAGGAGCCTAAAGGATGATCATGTGTGACTGCAGATTCCTTCATGAATGGCATTTGTTACGTTTCAAAAGCAATACTCAAGATTCCCATCAAGAAGATTACGAAAATGTATCGAGCCGGAGGAGCCTAAGGATGATCAAGTGTGACTGCAGATTTCTTCAAGAATGCCATTTCTTACATTTCAGAAGTAATACTCAAGATTCCCATTAAGGAGAGTACGAAAACGTCTCCAGCCGGAGGAGACTAAGGGATGTACAAATGTGCCTGCAGATTCCTTCATGAATGGCATTTGTTATCTTTCAGAAGCAATACTGATGTTTCCCAGAAAGAAGAGTACGAAAATGTCTCCAGCCGGAGGAGCCTAAAGGATGATCATGTGTGACTGCAGATTTCTTCATGAATGGCATTTTTTACCTTTCAGAAGCAATACCCAAGTTTCCCATAAAGAAGAGTACGTAAAAGTCTCCAGTCCTAGTTCACCTTAGGATGAACAAGTATGACTTCAGATTCCTTCATGAATGGCATTTGCTATCTTTCAGAAGCAATAATGATGTTTCCCAGAAAGAAGAATACGAAAATTTCTCGAGCCGGAGGAGCCTAAAGGATGATCATGTGCGACTGCAGATTTCTTCATGAATGGCATTTGTTATCTTTCAGAAGCAATACTGATGTTTCCCAGAAAGAAGAGTACGAAAATGTCTCCAGCCGGAGGAGCCTAAAGGATGATCATGTGTGACTGCAGATTCCTTCATGAATGGCATTTGTTACGTTTCAAAAGCAATACTCAAGATTCCCATCATGAAGAGTACGAAAATTTCTCGAGCCGGAGGAGCCTATAGGATGATCAAGTGTGACTGCAGATTTCTTCATGAATGGCATTTGTTATATTTCAGAAACAATACCCAAGTATCCCATAAAGAAGAGTACGAAAAGTCTCCAGCCGAGGACACTAAGGATGAACAAGTGTGACTGCAGTTTCTTCTGAATGGCATTTGTACATCTCAGAAGCAATACCAAGTTCCCATAAAGAGAGTACGAAAATGTCTCAGCGGAGGACCTAAGGATGATCAAGTGTGACTGCAGATTCTTCATGAATGGCATTTGTTTTCAGAAGCATACGCAATACTGTATTCCTATAGAAAGAAGAGTACGAAAATTATCCAGCGGAGGGCCTAAAGGATGATCATGTGTGAACTGCCTAGATTTCCTTCATGAATGGGCATTTTCGTACGTTTCAGAAGCAATACTCACCGATTCCCATCAAGAAATAGTACGGAAAAATGTCTCGAGCCGGTAGGAGCCTAAAGGATGAACAATGTGTAACGGCCAGACTTCTTCATGAAAGGCATTTCTTACATCTAGAATCAATACTCAAGATTCCCATAATGGAGAGTACGAAAATGTCTCCAGCCGGTGGAGCCTAAATGATGACCAAGTGTGCCTGCAGATTCCTTCATGAATGGCATTTGTTATCTTTCAGAAGCAGTACTGATGTTTCCCAGAAAGAAGAGTACGAAAATGTCTCCAGACGGAGGAGCCTAAAGGATGATCATGTGTGACTGCAGATTTCATCATGAATGGCATTTCATACATCTCAGAAACAATACTCAAGATTCACATAAAGGAGAGTACGAAAGTGTCTCCAGCCGGAGGAGCCTAAAGGATGATCATGTGTGACTGCAGATTTCTTCATGAATGGCATTTCTTACATCTCAGAAGCAATACTCAAGATTCCCATCAAGAAGATTACGAAAATGTATCGAGCCGGAGGAGCCTAAGGATGATCAAGTGTGACTGCAGATTTCTTCAAGAATGCCATTTCTTACATTTCAGAAGTAATACTCAAGATTCCCATTAAGGAGAGTACGAAAACGTCTCCAGCCGGAGGAGCTAAGGGATGTACAAATGTGCCTGCAGTTTTCTTCATTAGGTATTTCCTTCATGAATACTCAAGATTCCCATCAAGAAGAGTACATTTGAGCCGGAGGAGCCTTATCTTTCAGGTTTCTTCAAGCAATACTACTCAAGATGTCCCAGAAAGAAGAGTACGAAAATGTCTCCAGCCGGAGGAGCCTAAAGGATGATCATGTGTGACTGCAGATTTCTTCATGAATGGCATTTTTTACCTGAAGAGTTAAATAAGAATACAAAAATTCTCTAGAACATATTAGCAATACCCAGGTTTCTTCAGTTTCCCAGAAACCATAAAGAAGAGTACGTAAAAGTCTCCAGTCCTAGTAAGGGATCAAATGTGACCTTAGGATTTCTTACATTTCAGAAGTAATACAAGTATGACTTCAGAGGAGCCTAAAAGATCAAGTGTGACTTCATGATTTCTTATGGCATTTTCCCATAAAGGAGAGTACTGTCTCCAGCCGGAGGAGCCTAAAGGATGACTTTCAGATTTCTTCAGCAATAATGATGTTTCCCAGAAAGAAGAATACGAAAATTTCTCGAGCCGGAGGAGCCTAAGGATGATCAAGTGTGACTGCAGATTTCTTCATGAATGGCATTTGTTATATTTCAGAAACAATACCCAAGTATCCCATAAAGAAGAGTACGCAAAAGTCTCTAGTCGTAGGACATATTAGGATGATCAAGTGTGACTGCAGGTTTCTTCATGAATGGCATTTCTTACATCTCAGAATCAATACTCAAGATTCCCATAAAGGAGAGTACGAAAATGTCTCCAGCCGGAGGAGCCTAAAGGATGACCAAGTGTGCCTGCAGATTCCTTCATGAATGGCATTTGTTATCTTTCAGAAGCAATACTGATGTTTCCCAGAAAGAAGAGTACGAAAATGTCTCCAGCCGGAGGAGCCTAAAGGATGATCATGTGTGACTGCTGATTTCATCAAGAATGGCATTTCGTACGTTTCAGAAGCAATACTCAAGATTCCCATCAAGAAGAGTACGAAAAAGTCTCTAGTCGTAGGAGCATAAGGATGAACAAGTGTGACTGCAGATTCCTTCATGAAAGGCATTTCTTACCTTTCAAATGAAATACTCAAGATTCCCATCAAGAAGAGTACGAAAATGTCTCCAGCCGGAGGAGCCTAAAGAATGATCAAGTGTGACTGCAGATTTCTTCATGAATGGCATTTGTTATATTTCAGAAACAATACCCAAGTATCCCATAAAGAAGAGTACGTAAAAGTCTCTAGTCCTAGTACACTTTAGGATGAACAAGTATGACTGCAGATTCCTTCATGATAGGCATTTCTTACCTTCCATATGCAATACTCAAGTTTCCCATCAAGAAGAGTACGAAAATTACTCGAGCCGGAGGAGTCTAAAGGATGATCATGTGTGACTGCAGATTTCTTCATGATAGGCATTTCTTACCTTCCATATGCAATACTCAAGTTTCCCATCAAGAAGAGTACGAAAATTACTCGAGCCGGAGGAGCCTGTAGGATGATCAAGTGTGACTGCAGATTTCTTCATGAATGGCATTTTTTACATCTCAGAATCAATACTCACGATTCCCATAAAGGAGAGTACGAAAATGTCTCCAGCCGGAGGAGCCTAAAGGATGAACAAGTGTGACTGCAGATTTCTTCATGATAGGCATTTCTTACCTTTCATATGCAATACTCAAGATTCCCATCAAGAAGAGTACGAAAATCTCTCGAGCCGGAGAAGCCTAAAGGATGATCAAGTGAGCCTGCAGATTCCTTCATGAATGGCATTTGTTATCTTTCATAAGCAATACTGATGTTTCCCAGAAAGAAGAGTACGAATATGTCTCCAGCTGGAGGAGCCTAAAGGATGATCATGTGTGACTGCAGATTTCTTCATGAATGGCATTTCTTACCTTTCAGAAGCAATACCCAAGTTTCCCATAAAGAAGAGTACGTAAAAGTCTCTAGTCCTAGGACACTTTAGGATGATCAAGTGTGACTGCAGATTTCTTCATGAATGGCATTTCTTACCGTTCAGATGAAATGCTCAAGATTCCCATCAAGAAGAGTACGAAAATATCTCCAGCCGGAGGAGCCTAAAGGATGATCATGTGCGACTGCAGATTTCTTCATGAATGGCATTTCTTACCATTCAGAAGCAATACTCAAGAGTCACATAAAGAAGAATACGAAAATCTCTCGAGTCGGAGAAGCCTATAGGATAATCAAGTGTGACTGCAGATTTCTTCATGAATGGCATTTCTTACATCACAGAATCAATACTCAAGATTCCCATAAAGGAGACTACGAAAATGTCTCCAGCCGGAGTAGCTTAAAGGATGAACAAGTCTGACTGCAGATTTCTTCATGAGAGGCATTTCTTACCTTTCATATGCAATACTCAAGATTCCCATCAAGAAGAGTACGAAAATGTCTCGAGCCGGAGAAGCCTATAGGATGATCAAGTGTGACTGCAGATTCCTTCATGAATGGCATTTGTTACCTTTCAAATGCAATACTCAAGTTTCCCATAAAGAAGAGTACGAAAATGTCTCCAGCCGGAGGAGCCTAAAGGATGAACAAATGTGACTGCAGATTTCTTCATGAATGGCATTTCATACATCTCAGAATCAATACTCAAGATTCCCATAAAGGAGACTACGAAAATGTCTCGAGCCGGAGGAGCCTAAAGGATGAACAAGTGTGACTGCAGATTTCTTCATGAATGGCATTTCATACATCTCAAAAACAATACTCAAGATTGACATAAAGGAGAGTACGAAAATGTCTCCAGCCGGAGGAGACTAAGGGATGAACAAATGTGCCTGCAG
>JACCIC010000048.1:0-150000 GCA_018907035.1 Sycobia sp. Sy_11
CGTTCCAACGCTACATTAACAGCGCGTTAGGTGGCCTCCGATGCGCGTTCTTGTTCGTCGACGACATCCTCATCGCGTCGAGCAACGAGGAAGAGCACAAGCGCGACTTGGAGAAGGTTCTCAGTAAGTTAGAAAAATACTCACTGCGGCTTAACGTTAAGAAATACAAGTTCGGGCAGGCCGAGGTAGAATTTTTAGGTCATACGATCAACACTACCAGTTTCAAGCCGACTGCGGAGAAGCTCGACGCCGTCAGAAGCTTCCCGAAACCCGCGACGATACAGGATATGCGACGATTCCTAGGCCTGATTAATTTCTATAACGCGTGCATTCCCCACGCGGCCGAGATTCAGGAACCGCTCACAAAATATTTACAGGGCGCGAAGAAAAAGGACAATCGCGCTATCGATGGTGCCCCGCGGCCGAACAAGCGTTCGAAAAAATGTAAACAGTCCCGTGGTCGATATTGCTCAAATGGATTTCCCGACGAGGACGTGGAGATCCGACTCGTCACCGACACATCAAATACCGCGATGGGAGCCGCGCTCGAGCAGAAGGATGGAGATCAATGGCGATCTATCGCGTTTTTCCTCCAGAAAATTAAATAACGCACAGGCTAAGTTCGGGAAAATCGACCGCAAGCTGACCGCAATATATTACGCGGTACGTAAATTTTGTTATTATCTGGAGGGACACGAGTTCGTAATCGTCACCGACCACAAACCGCTCATATACGTGATGGCGCAGAATCAAGAAAAAGCGCCCGCGCTATGCTGCCGGCAGCTCAACTACATCGCACAGTTTAACGCGAAGATCCTGTCCCGCTCAGGGGACGAAAATGTCGTTGCCGACGCGCTGTCGCGTATTGAGTCATTTCGCATACCCAGTATATTAACTGGAGCGACCCCGCGGAACAGATTCAAGGAGGACGTCGACGCGGTCAGAAAGGATGTTAACGCCTTCCGCCTCCCAACACTGTTCGACGCTAAAGAGCTCGCGAAAGAGCAAGACTCGGATCCGGATCTCTATCGAGTTTTACACGATTCGCAGCACCCGTTAAACGCTGAGGCAGCTTACCTTTAACGACGACGCGACCTTACAGTTCTACTGCGATATACAAGGGGAAACCATTCGGCCGTATATCTCCGAATCGCTGCGCGACGAGGTTTTTAACCTATTTCACGGGACGTCGCACGCGAGCGGAAAGGTCACTGATCGGCTGATACGCCGGCAATACGTGTGGCCGGACATGAGCCGTGAGATAACTAGAAAGTGCAAGGAATGCGTGGAGTGTCAGCTCTCCAAAGTAGCGCGACACAATAAACCGCTGCCAGATCATTTCGCAGCGCCGGACGCGCGTTTAAAACATATACATATCGATATAGTCGGACCGCTCAACCGCGAGGAGTGACTATCAGCACATCCTCACCATGATCGACCGATACTCGCGATGGCCCGAAGCCGTACCAATCGCGGGCACCACCGCGCGCGCAGTCGCGGAAGCCGTCATGCAGCATTGGATAGCGCGATACGGGGCACCCGAAATCATCACGACCGATCAGGGGAGTCAATTCGAGTCCAGACTCTTCGAAGAACTCTTAAAGTTCTCAGGGTGCAAAAGAATACGCACCACCTCATATCACCCGGCCGCAAATGGCATCGTAGAAAGGTGGCACCGCGACTTTAAAGCCGCGCTTATGTGCCAGGTTGATAACCCAGATTGGCCCAGAACAGTGCCGATGGTGCTACTGGGCTTACGCACATGCGTCCGCACCATGTAGGCGTCAGTCCCGCAGAGTATTTATACGGCACGACCCTAAAAATCCCCGGAGCGTTTTGTGTAGACGACGGAGTCGAACCCGACGACTGCGCGTTCCTCCGCGATCTCAAGGAATACATGCACAACGTGCGACTGGCTCGAGTCGAGCACAAGAACACGCATAAACCCTTTGTATATAAAGAAATGGGGCAATGCACGCACGTATTCCTCCAGACTAACCCCAATAGGCCGACGCTATGCAGACCATACTCCGGACTGCATCGGGTGTTAGAACGAAGCATGGACGCAAGGACATTGCGCATCAACGTCAATGGTCGCGAAAAACCCGTATCCATCGAGCGCGTTAAACCCGCGCACTATCTCAACGAAGAGATAGAAAATGAAGTTGACACCGAGGATGATTTCTCCGACAACTCGGATCAGCCTGAGCTATCACACGCGAACGAACCTCTGGTCATAAATAGCGACACGGGCGAGCTAACCGACGACGATAGTGATCGCGAAACAGTGCGTCGACTGAAGGGTATCCTTAAGATGTCGAAGCATCAGCCTGACCCAGGCAGCCCTGCTAGAGGCATCCGTGGAGAAAGCCCCAACAACGCCGATAAATACATCATACCGCAACTACGTGATGGTAGCCGACGCGTTAAACACCGGCCCAATATCCTGCGCAAAATTACTCGCAACGACTCGTGCACACCGTTCAACTCGGTGAGCTGGCGACAAAATTCTCCAGCGACTAACCAAAAGAAACACGTTCGTTTTTCAGGTGCAGGAGCCAGACAGTCTGCCGCTCAGGCAGGTATTTAATCAGCTAGGCGAAATACAAAGGCTCACCGAGAGCCTACCGCGAGGCCAGTTTCGGCTCAGCTGCGAGCTAGCCGTGCTGGAGCTCGAAAAATATCGGACTGAATTCACCGCCAAGTACGAGGACGAAGCATGCCGTATGCACAAAGACATGCTTCGTACCGTATCAAAAGAGCGTTTCGATCGAGACTATGTACATCCGCGGCTAGTCGTCAACGGCCAGCCGGTACTGCGCCTATTTTTGTATAATATCCGCGTATGCGCGACCGAGACAAAAATTGCGAATTACCTCCAGAACGAGGGGTTCTGCGACGTAGTGGTGGATAAGGCTTTCACCAACAGCCGCACGACCACGGCCACGCTCAGCACGAAGAGCTTAGTGACGTCGTGCCACCTGCAAGCCAAGTCCTGCCTCAGCAACCTTGAAATGATACTACCCTCGCGGCACCCCCAGTTCTGTGAGAATCAAACCCGCGATATTTGCCGCGGAGGCAGAAAAAAGAGCACATCTCCCGCGAGCACCACCACTGCCTGTGCGAGTGCAGAAATTGTTGGGGTGCACAGAGGTGTTAGAGCGCATCACCGCGCCGCTCACGTCCAGCGAATTTATGGCTCTGAATAGCGCTCTGAACCAAGCCGAACAGTTCAATGGGTTGCAGATACATCTCGATGCAGCTAACGAGCGGTACACCGGTCCTTCCGCGGTCAACATAATGATCCAGGACGCGTCGCGATTCGACGGCGTCTTCCACGCGGAAATCGCGGATCACCTCGTGATGATAAATAACGTGCATTATCAGGCAGTCAGCCTAACCCACGCGAAATTCTCGAGCTTAAGATGCCTCGAAATCGTCAACTGCACGAAAGTGTATGTCAGACCGATTGTCGAGTTTATAAAAAACAATAAACAGTTGGTCAAATTTAACTTTGGCAATTGCGCATACCTAGACAAAAACATGCATATCAGCGAGATATTCGCAGCCGTGTTCTCCGGCGAGAACGTGCTGCAAGCGTTCAGCTTTGCCTATTCGGAAAAGCAGGAAATACCAGCGGGCAACGGGTATAGGTGGCCTACCGTCAGGGAGTCGCGGACGTTGCGCTCATTCCGCGTATGCAATAACCCATACGCCGAGGACTTAATCCTCGGTATCACAAGCAACGCTACGGCGCTGGAAGAGATCGTGATGAACGGGGTAATACCTCCAGCGAACCTCCATTTCGACCAATGCACCTACCTGCACACCGTCAGCCTAGACTATTTCCCCGGGGCGAGCGAACTGCGTATGAATCTCAGCAACAGAGGTGTGCGATTTATTACGGTAGTTAATAACTTAGGCAAGCGAAAGACCAGGGCTCTCAACGAGAGGTTCATCCACAACATGGCCAGACATAATCCGCGTTTCCACGTTCATCTGGAGCAATCCCGGATCACGATTCCGTGCCACCTGACGTAACAATTGCGACGCGAGCGAGTAGTTATAGAACAGACCGAGAGCACAGTTATTGTACGATGTGGTTCTTAGAATAAGATTTATGTAATAACGTAGTTTAAATCTAACTTGTAATGTACAGTAGTTGTAGTCATGTATAGTCATATGTATATACCTCTCGTCCTAACCTCAAAATGTACAGGGGGAGAAATTTACGACTTTCACCATAGTAAAGTCGTAAAATTCGGGGGGGGGGTGGGGATCGTACACAGCACGAACCAACGAGGATACGCGCATGCGCACCAACGCGTGTACTACGCATGTATATTGTCTCAATGTTAAGTTAATTTTTTTAAAGCGTACATATATTTTGTTGCAACTTAATTATTTTAGTTCAATAGAGAAACATTATAAAATTAAATGAAACATACATTTGTTTAGTTCCAAGTAAAACGTATGTCATAGAAATAAGTCTATACTGAAAAAAAATTTTATAGATTTAAATAAAGGGTTGATTCGTATACCATTAATTAACCATTTATTCAAAATATGTAATTTATACATTCAAAACACTGAATGTTTAGTTACATACAGTAAATATTTTTTTGATATATGTGAAATGAGAATTTAAACAAAATATAACATTCAACTGTAGTATTTGAACTTATTAGACCGTCATTTTCGTAATCTTCAACGATGTAAACGTACACTATATATTATATTGCAAAAATAATAACTATATTTACACATTTTTCCATCATTTTTATTGTTATATATATATATATATATATATATATATATATTATATGTAATATATTTGTATTATACGAAATGCAATGGTAGTGATGGTTCAACGCACACAATCTGCCGTTCAAGCTTTAGGCATCCCGATCAGAATGTTAATTAGAGTTATTATTAGGACTTAATCCTAATAAATAGAGAGTGTTTAACTGTTTAATAAGGCAGTTACATGTACTCTTCAGCACTAAAAATCTTAGTTTTAAAAATTACTTACACAACTAAAACATAATTTAAATTTATTTTATACAAAAGTATAGAAAAAGACAAGTATGGTGTATTAGAAATTCTAATCATTTAAAAATATTTGTAAAGTAACAAATATTTTTTGCTCTTTAAATAAACTCAACTATTCATTTCAAATACACGGTTGTTTCGAAATTGCAGAATATTCGTTCCTATTAAGGCTGTATATTTTTGTTTCAATAGAATTTGAATGAATGTTTGTTGGATTGCAATAAATATACTTTTATGAAATTGATTCATTTACATTTGGAATTGTTTTCAGTGTGTAGCGCAACGCAAATTATGTTATTAGATAAGTAATATTATGTTTATATAAACTTGTAGTCTTATTGTACAATACATCACAGAAAATAAAGCTGTCTGTGACGATCTCGAGAAGAGATTCGTAGAATAATTTTTTTAAATTCATTTCCATTATTTATTAATAATTGTTTTTCATATTCATACTTGTTTATAATATCCATCTATTGTCTAGTACCGGAAGGTTTTGATTTTTAGGCTTTTACAAAAATTTTATTTTACAGAATCTTTAGCAGAATGTGTGTTGTTGTGCATTATTATATTACTGACAGAAAAATCTAGTTACTTTTTGAATTAACAACAATGAGATTGTATCTGCATATTATATTAGTCGCCTTACTTTAGCATATTGAAATAATGTTTATGTTTTTTGAAGTGTTTATCATAAATATAATGGTGAAAATTTGAAGAAATTTCATTTTTATAGTAAAAAACCATAAGAACACCGTAAAAACCTGGTTTTTTTAAATCATCTTGTAAAATACGAAAAGTTCCAAAAAAGATTGTTAAGAAAAGTTATAAATTCCACCAAAAAACATATATCTTATTTTATACATTCTTCTGTACCAAGAGTTCCCAAAAAAATATATTCAAACTAACGGAGGATATAGAATAGTCAATGAGAATATTACGGTGAAGTGCATTATTGTTAATAAAAAACGTTTGAAGGAAAAATATATAGATTAAAAATATGTATTTTGATGAAATTTTGAACTTTTAGTTAAATCATTTAATGGAATTTTTTGTATTTTACGAGATAAGTTAGAAAAACAATATTTTAACTGGGTATTGATGTGATTTATTATAAAATTTAAATTATCACCAATTTTTACTACCATGGACCATACATTTTTTCAGAACTTTTTCCTAAAAGTGCATCATCTATATTCATAATTAAATCAACATTTTTATTATCAATTCCATAAAATAAACGTTGTCTTATAATTTTTTCTATACAAATTCTACTACCGAAATGACAATACTGTCCACCTTTAATATCCAATATTTCTGAATACTTAGGCGTGTTAAGTAATGTTCTAGGATCTAATGGAAGAGAAAGGAGTGGTATTTCTTCTCTTATACTATGTAACAGATTCGATATTGATATTTGTGGGATATTACATATAATAGCCCAACGGGAAATAAGGTCTCTCAGTCCATTGGAGATTAAAACTACTGAATCAACAGTGTTAAAAGATTTCCTTTCACTATTTATGCTCTTAATTTCATTCTTAACAGTATTTGAAACATTAAAATAATCAAATTTTTCATCAAAGCAATCGGAACCCTTATAATCGCTATATCTGTAATTCAATTGTAGTTCATCAAATACAAAACTTTCATTATTGTCCAACATTTCTTCTTCTATTTTCTTTCAATATTTAAAAGATTCAAATCTTCATATAAGAGATAATCATTCTCACCTGACAATAGCATATTTTTTATGCTATTAGCGTTCTTAATATATTCACTTTCTTTGACATTATATAGATTACCTTGTGTTACAGTTAGTTCATTAAGCATATCATGTAAAATTAAATTATATTTTTGATAATTTCCTTGCAAATATTTATTAGCACTAGACATTCTTAATGATAAAATATTGGATTGAATGCGTTTCCATAATTTATTATGTTCTTGTTGAATTTTTCTTCTAATCTATCTTGGTCCACATCCAATAGTATTTATTTTAGGTATACGTTTATTAACATTGCCCTGGGACATCTGAAACATATTTATTACATAGTGTTTCTGTTTTATAAATACGTAAAAAATGTATCAACTTTATACAAAGTGTGAACATTACAATTCGATAATAATCTCTACATACCCTATATTTATGTGAAGTATTTATGTGAAATATGTAGACAAAAATATAGTATAATCTATACAACATTTGCTTTGTATTTTTTTGAAAAAAAATATAAAAGTGATACATTTGGAAGAGATACTAATAATCGTACTAATAATACACAGGCAGTCACAGTAATTTTTTTTCACGTGCTTACACAGAAATAAACGTTTTTCTAAAAATTCAGATTATATTATATTTTCTCTTCAAGAAAGAACTCTTTACGCATTGCATATATATGAGCCTATAAAAAATTAGCGTCTAAATTACTTTCTTTTATCTAAGTTTTTATGTTACTTTTTAAAATTTAGAATTACTTTTCACATTGCTCAGACTAATTTTAATCAATTAATAACTAATAAAATAAATAGCAATTATTAAAAATAATATGAATTTAAATGAATCAATGGATAATGATAATGATAAACGCCAGTAAATAAAAATAAAAAATATTTTTAGAATACGCTGGCTGATTCCTGGAAAATAGGCTTTTGTTCCTTTTAGCATTATATATTAAGGTACATGTTTAACAGATTTGTTCACACATTATAGCATTAAATCTTAAAACAAAAATTAGTATCTAGGTAGAATATATACCACAATGGCTTCTCAAATCTCAAAATATAAAAAAATTTATATCATTTACCACAGCATTAATAATAATTGAAAAAGTACTCGGTGAAAGAGCCAACCTTGAACGTCTAACCGTGTCAATAGTCTATCGTGCATAAACTTCACGTCAACAATGAATATAGAGTGTCAAAGGCGCATTGTAGAATAAATAAACTATATATCGTCGACGTAAACGAGACAGAGCGCGAGACAGAAAGAGAGCGACTAGGGTATGGACGTATGGTGAAAAGCGTTCAAACAAAGGAAGATGTGCAATATCGCAAAGATATAGAAAGATCACATCAGTTCTGCAATTCGATGAGCCTATATTCAGACTAATCTATAACCTTTAGTCAATCTTAATTATAAGTTTAATAAAAAAGATGTGGTTAATAGCACAATTTTCACGTGAAGAAACAATAGAAGCTATACCGAGTATATGGTTTCTAGAGAACAAAACCTTGTGCCTGTGGCCACCATTCGAATACAATGTTAAAATTGAAATGGTGATATCAAAAAAAAATTTCACCAGAGGAAAACTGGCACACTTGTGGTGTAATCCGAATATTTGCAGAAGCAGGTACGTAAAAGTACGAGGACAAATATAAAAATAGTTTCACGGAAAATGAAAACGTTATGTGCATTTGACGTATCTTATGTAATTTCTTTTTCTAATCTCTTACAAATTCTTGTAATTTTATTTCATGAAATTTCTTGTATAATTGACATTGGACATTTTCCTCCATTTAGAAACTTACACTACAGCTCTAGAAAAATTAGACATAGCACGCTATAGTTCTGATGTAGAAGAGATGTTCGCTCAAAAGAATGATAAAAATAAGCGTAGTAATAGACACGAAATAAAGATCAGCGGTTCAGAGGAAAATGAAATAACTGAAAATGATAAGATAAAAATCAAGAATTTTCCACTAACTCCTCTAGATAATATTTTTGGTAATATACATAATATATTATGACACACAATGTAAAATTATATTCATTTCGATACATTTCTTATTCGTGATGTTTATATGTAGATTGTGTATGAATACGTTATTTTTCATAGCAAATTAATAATTTGATAATAAATGCTATAAAACTTAACTTTCACAAATTTATTATTTAGATTTTTCACACACTCAAGCTAACAAGAGTCATGCAGATCAATGTATCAATATCTGTAATCCAGAAGAATTGTACAATTCCAATTTAGAAAGTAAGGAGATAGATGACTTACCCATAGCAGAATCAACTATAAACGAAAATTTTAGTAAGTTGGCATTAAAATATCAATTTTTTTAAAATTATAGTACAATCATACCCAATTCCATAACCTTTATTTTTCAATTCTTTATAAATAATGTATTTCAAGATTTGGATAATTTAAAGATCTTGCATTTTAAACACTAAAATAACGCAAAGAATAAAGCAATATAACTATACCTTCTTACCTTAAAATATAGAAATGCTCTTTATATTCATACTAGCACACATTGAAATAATAATAAAAGTATCTCACTGAAATCTTTAAAAATGTAATGAAAATTTATATAAATAGAATGCTATTATTTACATTGAAAAATAATTTTCTGAACACTAATGCAGACTTTACAAATAAGTCGGAAAATTGATGGATAGTAAAATTTGTAGCAAATGACTCCATAAAAATAATATCAGCATCATGGATGACAGATGATAGGAAGTACTGTTATTATCATCCTTACATGGACCAAAAACGCACCGTTCAAGCTGTTATAAAGAAAGAAAAATCAAGGGAAAATTGGACACTAGTCGAACTATCACAAATTTTTGAAAGTGCAGGTATACCTTTTAATTATCGTCACTTGTGTATTTTGGTTCATTTTTTATTTGAAATCAAATATTCCGATTTTTGCACGTCTCCATAATTATTAACTGAAACTTAATTTGTATTTTATACTTGAAGACTTTAAAGAAATCCAATATTTATGTAAAATATTGTATGCGAATAGAAATTAGAGCAGTTACCTATTCTAAAATTAATAACTTCAGACGCTATTATATAAAAATTCCAATTGATCGAAATAGCTTCACTCACAACACACACACATACATACACACCAATTTTATTTCACAGAAACATACGCATTCGCGATGCAAAAAAGTGCAGAACTCCTCGAGGATCGTATATCATCCTATCCAAAAGATAGAAATATTTATTTCAATTCAGGAATAGAATCGAAGAATGCATTCGCTATGTTACAGAAGAGGCAATTAGGTACATACCTCTGGTAACCAAATAAGTTATTCTGGAGTATAAGGCAGGGGGATTTCGAAAACTGATTCATATTGCCATTAAATACTTTTCATGAGTGTAAATATTTATTTTTAATACTTAATGGCGTTATAAGATACTTAAAATAATAGTTAATCAAAGGATAATTAAATATACTTATTTGCAAGCAAAAATGTTGTTATATGAATTCTAAAAAGGTTTGTTCTTAAATATTTTAGGCAAACATTAAAAACTTTTAAAACTTTAAAATTGTTTAAAAAATAATTATTTGAAAAAATATCGTATATTCCAAGTGTATTTCATAACAAAATCCATTTTAAAGAAATTACTTTGTTTTAAAAAATTATGAGTATTATGAAAAATTTTAAATTTCTAAATTAGTTTTTGGTGTATTAATTTATAATACGTTATTTTGGATTATTAATGTATGCACTAAGCAAGTGATTAAAATTCCTTGAATCATAATTAAAATATAAAAATTATAAAAATAAGTACATCAGCATAATCATATAGATACATATCATTTTAATATTTTTATTTTTATAATAATCGCATATATGTACAGATCTCGGGACTAAAAATTTAAATTTTGAGAAATCTAAGATGATAATACCATTCAGTGAAATAGAAAATATGCCTACAAATGAAAAATTATTGTATAATCTTGGTAAGGTATTTTTTCTTAGGTTATGTGTAACGTCGTTTCTATATTTTTATAATATAATTGTTTTACAGAAATGAGTCACGAAATCTTACGGAATCAGGCAGAGCTTAAAGTCAAATATGAAAAAGCCAGCCTGTTGTTGCCCTCTTCTGAAGAACCTCACGATTTATGGCAGATAAGCACAATGTTTCCCTTTAGCGATGTTGTTACATTTACGAAATTCAACGAAGATTTGAAAAATAAAGATACCTATTATAAAGTGGTATTTTTAACAATTATATTCCATTATTATTAATGTCTTTGAAAGGTATTTCAATAATTTTATTTTTCTGATGGAGGAACGATTTCGTCGATCAATTGGTGGCAGGATGGTCACAAAGGTATACGCAAAATGCTACATGAAATTTTTACCGATAAAGTAGCAGTTCATTATAGTTTCTGTGGTGTAAGGAACAAGAACTGTTTCCAGAAGCATAGAGTTTGGGCAATAATATTGAATGTTGCCGTAACCAAGTTTCCGAATTTTACTTCACATTTTGCGGAGTCTGCGGCGAAAGATCGGTTAAAACAAGCGACTAGAAGGATTCAGAGAACTATGGGGAAAAAAAGATAAGTATGTATTTAATATTGAATAATGATTGTTTTTTATAGAAAATCACAAAGTATGACATTATAGTCTATATGAAACTAAATATTGAAAATATTTTATATATTTAAATAAAATATTTTCAAAATTTAATTTATAATCATTATTAAAATTTCTTTTTATAGAAAAAAGAAGAGTAAATTTCACATCCAAAGAGTTTCTCGTGAAAGTCGTAAAAAAATTAAAAAGAGTATGAATGATATGGACTCCGATGCCGCAGATGGGGAAAGCGATTATTGATATATACAAAAAGTACAGCTTGTATATACTTTTTATAGTAGGAATTAATACTTTTCGAATTTCTTACCTTATTCGGTAGCTAAAAAACATTAAACCTCGCCAATGTTATATTTTTATTTGATATCATATATGCATAATTAGAATATACAGATTTGCTAATTTTATATTTGATATGAGATACATTATTATAATATTTTGTTTTATATAATATTTTATAGAATTTATTACGAAATATTGTTATGTGCATAAAATTCTATCGAAGGTACTCTTATTTCCATTCTTGAAGATTGGAATATAATACAAAACCATTAACTTCAATTCTTTTGGAATAAAACTATACTGATTATAAAAATAACTGTATCTTAATAGATGGAAAATATATTGTGAAAGTTCTAAATATAATTCAATGTAACGTTGAAGAAATTTATGTGATAGGTCAAAAACTGAAAATCCTTGGTGATTTATATGACTGTCCGTGTGCATCGAGTATTATAGGAATAAATATCATTAGTGATTATAATAATGTTAATAATGATAATCTTAATTCTTGGAATACAACGCGGATAACTGCAAAATTAATGAAGTTACCTTATAAAGATAATTTCGCTACTTTTCCCATCTTGCACACTTTCTCTGCATAATTATAGGTCTTAAAATCAGTACAAACATTCATACGATATTATTATTTGCTTTGTACGATGGTCTATATATTATACTATTATGTGCAAAATATTCCATACTGAGACTCCGAATGTAAACTTATTTATAAGAAATTTCTATAGGATTTTTTAAGAGTTTTCTATTATTGAAATGAGTCTCATAGACATTATTTTAATATTTTTAATTTAAATGTTATTTAAACCAAGAAGAGTTTAGTAGAAAATTATTTGTAATAATTTTGTTTTAATATTTAGTAATTTATTAGAACGTGATGTCATTCAAAAACAAAAATTACTTTTCGCGGACAATTTGTTCAAAATGAATTTTTTTACAATAATTGTAATTCCAAGAAAAAAATTGTAATTGTAAATTATAATTTCACATTGTAACTTACAAGACTATAAGTTTATATAAACATAATTTTGATTATCTAATAACGTAATTTATGTTGTGCTACACACTGAAAACAAGTCTAAATGCAAATGAGCAAAATTCGTAAAAGTATTTTTATTTCAATCTAACAAACATTCATTTAAAATCTATTATTTGAAATCGAAACATACAATTTTAAAAGGAACGAATATTCTGCAATTTCGAAACAACCGTGTATTTGAAATGAATAGTTGAGTTTATTTAAAGAGCAAAAAATATTTGTTACGTTACAAATATTTTTAAATGATTAGAATTTCTAATACACCATACTTGCCTTTTTCTATACTTTTGTATAAAATAAATTTAAAGTATGTTTTAGTTGTGTAAGTAATTTTTAAAATTAAGATTTTTAGTGCTGAAGAGTACATGTAACTGCCTTATTAAACAGTTAAACACTCTCTATTTATTAGGATTAAGTCCTAATAATAACGCTAATTAACATTCTGATCGGGATGCCTAAAGCTTGAACGGCAGATTGTGTGCGTTGAACAATCACTACCATTGCATTTCGTATAATACAAATATATTACATATAATATATATATATATATATATATATATATATATATATATATATATTACAATAAAAATGATGGAAAAATGTGTAAATATAGTTAGTATTTTTGCAATATAATATACAGTGTACGTTTACATCGTTGAAGATTACGAAAATGACGGTCTAATAAGTTCAAATACTACAGTTGAATGTTATATTTTGTTTAAATTCTCAGTTCACATATATCAAAAAAATATTTACTGTATTTAACTAAACATTCAGTGTTTTGAATGTATAAATTACATATTTTGAATAAATGGTTAATTCATGGTATACGAATCAACCCTTTATTTAAATCTATAAAATTTTTTTTCAGTATAGACTTATTTCTATGACATACGTTTTACTTGGAACTAAACAAATGTATGTTTCATTTAATTTTATAATGTTTCTCTATTGAACTAAAATAATTAAGTTGCAACAAAATATATGTACGCTTTAAAAAAATTAACTTAACATTGAGACAATATACATGCGTAGTACACGCGTTGGTGCGCATGCGCGTATCCTCGTTGGTTCGTGCTGTGTACGATCCCCACACCCCCCCCCCCGAATTTTACGACTTTACTATGGTGAAAGTCGTAAATTTCTCCCCCTGTACATTTTGAGGTTAGGACGAGAGGTATATACATATGACTATACATGACTACAACTACTGTACATTATAGGGGCAATCTTATTTTCCGACCTTCACGTTTAAATGGCGATATAAGTAGTACGAAAAGTCAGATGTGTCCGATCTATTACATATTTTTTACCAATAAAATTCAGTTAACAGGAGCCATTATTTGTATAAACATTATAATTTTTTGATCACTGAAAAATGAATCGTGATCAACCGTTTTTTTTACATGTCTTGCACTATTTTGATTTGAAAAAAAAGTTGAATTGAAACTTCAATAAAAATTAATTGCTTCAAGAATCTTAAGGCGAACAATCTCCATTGCTCACAACATGTAAAGAGTGGTTTCAGCGGCTTAGAAGTGTAGATACTGATATTAATGACAAAGACATTAATATCATGATATTAATGATATTAATGAATTGCAAGCATTGAAATGCAATAATTTAAACATTCAGTATTTTAAATTTATAAATTACTTATTTTGAATAAATGGTTCATTAATGGTATACGAATCAATCTTTATTTAAAACTATAATTTTTTTTCAGTATAGACTGTTATTTCTATGACATAAGTTTTACTTAGAACTAAAAATGTATGTTAGATTTAATTTTGTAATGTTTCTCTATTTAACTATAACAATTAAGTTGCAACAAAATATATGTACGCTTTAAAAATATTAATTTAACATTGAGACAATATTCATGGTCATTATCAGCAATTGATCTATGTTTACGATTGTAATAGATCTCGAAAAAGCTGCTAATTATAGACTGTAAACGTTTCGAAAAATTATTTAATTGCTTTTTATGTTCATGGAGTATCATATCAGAAGCCTATATAATCATATTTGACATATAACTACCTTGTATGGAGAAGACAGAGAAAGAAAGAAAGAAGAGAGAGAGAGAGAGAGAGAGAGAGAGAGAGAGAGAGAGAGAGAGAGAGAGAGAGAGAGAGAGAGAGAGAGATTTTCCCACATAAGAGGAAATAAAATATACAAAAATCAAACGATACCCATAAGGTGTGAGAGTAGTGTCAGATTAACCTGAAGATCAAAATGAGTAATACCGACTAACGTCACACCTTCTTCAGGATACGATTCCCAAAGTTGGATATGAACATTCGTTGGAGCTGGCCTGGTATTAATACTTTAAGCGGACTGCTTTGATGTTGATGTTCGTGATTCACGACGCCACCTGGTGGCCGCTGGTGAAACTGATTGTTAAAACCATTAACTTAATTTATTGATGAAAGTAAAATGATTTTCAATAAAAAACATAGCCTATGTCCTTCCCAAGATAATATAGAATCTATATGTCAAATTTCAGAACAACGGTTCAGTAGTTTTTTCGGTTACCGTATAAAAACAAAAACACGCTTTGTCTTTATAAATTTAGTATGAAGTATGATATGATATGATATGATATGATATAATACGATATGATATGATATAATACGAGATGATATGATATGATGATATGGTGTGATATAATATGATAATGTATAAACACTGAAAATAATACATATTAATATAATTTATGTTAAACAATTATAAATACGAATAATTTATTGTTGTTATTCTGAAAATTGTAAAATGTTGTAAAATTTGTAATTGCAATTGTACTGTGAAATGTCTTCATGCAAAAATTAATTATTAAAAAAACAGCTTGAGCTTGGTGGGATCGGGCCTGGCAAGTTCACACCTGCTTTTGTTAATAATAATGTATTATCAGAAAAAATAGCAGAAGAATTTTCATGTAAAAACATCGCTGATTCAAAATAATGAACTCTTTTTTTATGAGTGCACACGTGAACTAAATGATGTAAAAATAAACTCGCCTATTTGTAAATGATCTCATTACTTTATTAAGCTGTATTACCGTTAAAACTATTTATTTATTATTATTTTTCAGAGTTTTATATACATACATCATACGATACACGCTCTTATATACATACATCATACGATACATGATTCATATAAAATGCATGTTCGAGAACGCATTATCTATATAAGTACAAAAAATCACTAATAGATGGCGCGATTATATTTTCTGCCATATCGCCTATAAAAGGCGGGCCCGAGCAGTATCAAGGCTCTCCATGGCGGTCCATTACTCACTTTTAGCTTTCTCCGTACTCGCGTCTGGGTCCTCGGGGCAGCAAGAATGACGAAACTCTACGTGCGCAATTGTTTAAAATGTTGTCGAGCACGACCCAACCTAAGCAAACAACTAATGGGAGATTTGCCCACGCATCGTATCACTACTCCACAAAGGGCATTTGCTGTGACTGGCTTAGACTATGCTGGACCCATCAAATTGCGGACAACCAAAGGAAGAGGTCACCGATCCTACAAGGGATATATAGCATTGTTTGTGTGTTTAGCAGCTAAAGCCATCCACTTGGAGGCAGTCAGTGACCTGAGTACGGCATCATTCCTAGCCGCATATCGTCGATTTGTCGGTCGTCGAGGTTTGTGCCAGACTATCTACAGTGACTGTCGAAGTAATTTTCAAGGCGCGGCCAAGGAACTATCAAGCATGTTTTGTTCAGCTTCCCAATTCTACCACGAGGTCGCTGAGGCCTTCGCAAATCTGGAAACCAATTGGTTATTTATTCCTCCCAGCACGCTCCACTTTGGAGGTATGTGGGAGGCTGCGGTACGATCTCTTAAGCATCATTTGGTTAGGATAATTGGAAATTATACTCTTACTTTTGAAGAGTTAACTACCGTCTTGATAGAGATTGAGAGTTGCCTTAACTCGCGCCCAGGTTGCCCACTGACCGACGATCCCGAAGACCTTGAAGCTCTAACTCCAGCTCACCTAGTGTACGCGGAAGGATGCACTCTTATCCCGGAGGCACCACCACCCAATGTTTCGGAACGGAGATTCACCCGTTTCCAGCTACTACAAAGATTGCGTGACCACTATTAGAAAAGATGGTCAACAGAGTATCGTCACCATCTACAAGAAAGATCCAAATGGCGTAATACATCACAGAATTACAAGGTGGGACAACTAGTCATAATCAAAGATGATCGATATTCTCCAGGTATGTGGCCCTTGGGTCGAATCATTAACGTCCATCCAGGAGACGATGGCCTAGTTCGAGTAGTCACTATCAAAACAGCAACGTCGACCTTAACGAGCTCTATTACACGGATTAGTGCGCTAGCCATCGAAGGGGACAATCAAGTACCCATCTAGGATCAGGAAAATTCGTCAAATGAAGACAAAGCGGGCGGAATATGTTCGAGAACGCATTATCTATATAAGTATAAAAAATCACTAATAGATGGCGCGATTATATTTTCTGCCATATCGCCTATAAAAGGCGGGCCCGAGCAGTATCAAGGCTCAGTCTCTCTTAAACCTTCAGTCGAAGCAGACATCAAGTGCCCTTACGTTTAGCGAAAGTGTGTGATTAGTAATTAAACTATTGTTTTAATTGGCGGGCTGTGTCCACTCTTAATCCAAGTTCGGTGACTGGCGGGCTGCGCCCACTCTTAAGCCGAGCTCGGTGATTGGCGGGCTGTGCCCACTCTTAAGCCGAACTCGGCGATTGGCGGGCTGCGCCCACTCTTAAGCCGAGCTCGGTGACTGGCGGACTGTGCCCATTCTTAAGCCGAACTTGGCGTTTGGCGGGCTGTGCCCACTCTTACACAACCTATAATTGAACAAGTATGTGACAGCGGGCGGGTGCTTTTTCAAATTCGTCCTTCTTCATTTTTTTCCATTACAAAATAATTTACTTACTTTTCTTTACCTTATTACTTGTATGCCACGCATAAATTATAAATGATTATACACTACACTTTATTTGTTTATACAACGCATAATTGTAATATTCAATATTTAGATCTACGCAAAATAAATGAATAAGTTGTAAAATATCATTAACCAGAGCTCTTAATTTATTTCAGACCTTTCCCCTGTTGATTCGACTGGCTCATCTCTAATTACCGTTCAAACCATTAATCGCTATAACAACACCTACAAATATATATATATATATATATATATATATATATATATATATATATATATAGTTTCCGTAACAATGCACTTAGTCATTTGTTTTAATGATCCATTCCTTTAATACGTTATTGTCTGTATTTTTGTCTTAATATATTTGTTATTTATTGAAATGAAAATTACGAAACGATTTAAAAATTATTTTATTTTAATTAGCTTGTTTGCTCGATGTTTGGAGATAAACTGAACTCACGTTTCTATGCAACTATTATTCTTTCTTTTATTTGTTGTACCGCGAAGTTGCCGCCGAAATCTCTCTAGAACATCAACTTTTTCAATCGCTTCTCTGCCTCCGACTCTTGAAAGCGCCTCGCCAATGTTCAGAGCACACATTTATTGTACCAGAATAAAATGTATTATTTTTCCAACAAACCTCTTTGATCAAATATTTCATCATTTCTACCCGCAACGCTGGTTCGGCCAAATAATAATATTTAATCGTATTATTTTTCTCTGCGTTGCTTCTTAGATCAAGGGCCGGGCAAACACGCTATGGCATCCAGGCGACAGTACACGTCGCGGCAAGAAACGTGACCGCGCACAGTTTGACCAAAGTGTTGCTGTTAATGTTAAATGCCAATTGAAAAATTTTGATTAACGTGCTTTCAGATTTTACATTAAATAGACGTTAAATTACTTTTAACGATTTTAATATAAGCCGTGATTATTATAACGTAATCTATAACAATATTACTGATATTAGGAAAATATTTTATAAAAATTTTTCAGAAAATACATGAGGAGATATATTTACAATTCTTACTATACTAAGACACATCAAATTCGCCTAACTATTTTACTTTTGTTAAAAGTTGTTTTTTTTACAAATTTCATTTCGTTTTTAAAAAATTATTATTTAATGAATTCAATGTAAAAATCTACAATACAATGTAATAATTATATATATATATATATATATATATATATATATATATATATATATATTATTCTACTTTCTTTCATCATAAACAGGACATCTGACCATTTCATTGATCTGATTTTTTTCGTCCACACATAGCCCTGTATATTTGCGAAGGCTGTTCAGCGTCGAAGCAGGAAATTACTCATTGATATCATATTTATTTCTTGACCGATAAGGAAGTACGATACAGAGATAAAGACGTAGATGGCGATCGCGTCATGCTCATACGGAAATATATTTCTTAAGCGTTAATCCTCTCATTTCAACTGCTATTATGCTTCAAAAATAATCCGAAAAGTAAGAACGTTTAATATGTTACTTTTATCGGCCTGTTGCTTTTGACATTCTTTTCCTGGGGTTCGCAACTAATCGGTCATCCCATGTTTTATGTAGGATATGCACACTATAACGTGTCTAAATCGACTGTTTTTATATATGTTTATGTAGGATAAGGTATTTACACAAAGCCAATGTGAAATAAATTTATAATAAAAGTTGGGTTCAATGAATTTTCATTGAAGAAACCAGTATTGTTTAATAGCAAGACGATCGTTATGTATGATTTTTAATGCTTCGCGCTTCTCCTTGAGTACTTCTTTTATTAAAAATCTCGATAAATATTCTACTATACTGTTTACGACATTAGACTGCTCTATCACACGTCAAAGATGAGCGTTGACGTATTTGCAAGCTTGCAATATACCTTCGAACGATGTTAGTCGTAAAGTCAAATTTGGTGGTGTTTCGTATTTCTTTCTCTTGCATAGAGGCTGTTCTTCTTATTCTTCTTGCTGATTCCGTTTGTTGCTATTTATATCGGTTTCCTGGTTTCTTAGTGGTCGTTCTTCAATATATATTGCTCTGGAACCGATCGCCGTTACGAAGAACCAATCATGATTCTGTAGACAAATTATTATCGGCTAGCCAAATTCTTCATAAAACGAATATGCATGCTTCAGAATTTTTTCAATTCTGTATTTAAATTTTTAATTAATATAAATATATATATATATATATATATGTGTGTGTGTGTGTGTGTGTGTGTGTGTGTGCGCGCGCGCGCGCGCGTGCGTGTGTGTGTGCGTGCGTGCGTGCGTGTGTGTGTGTGTAAAACATACCAAAAGTGCGACGATGAATATAATTGTTTGATGAAAGAAAGAAAGTCCATTAAAATAGATCAAACGCTCGTGCAAAACCTCTATTGCACCTCTAATTAATCGAAGATTTTTGCTAGTTCATCAAGCAACTTGCGCTTACCTATTGTCGACAATTATTGGATTTTGTTGTCTCGCAATGTACTTGCGAAAATTTGACGCAAATGGGCGGGAAATCACGCAGACGTGCGTACGCTTGGCATGCGCTGTTATTTGGGTATTACTATATGAAAGCATTTTACTATACTATATATTATCTTGCTGTACTATACATATATATAGTGCTGAAACTTTGCTACGGTTTGGATGGTCTTAGTGCTGACATTTTGGCTGTGTATTTACTATTACTATATATATATATATATATATATATATATATATATATATATATATATATATATATATATATATATATAGAAAAAAGTATTTCTGAATATTTTCTATAGTCACACACAGTGTTTTATATTAAAAGCTACTTTTTAGCCAAAAATACCAGCAGGAGATGATTTTTTAGGTCATAAATAGTAGATATGCTTTGGAAAATTATCTATAAAGAAGTAATAAATCATTTTTTTCATTGATTAAAAATTCAAAATCTCAATTTAGAAGTAAATAATGTAGCGGCTGCGCCATGCCGGCGGTTCTCAAACTTGTCTTTGTGGCGCTACTGTGCCACTGGATATGTTTGGAAAAACAATAATTATTTTGCGTCTAACCAATTCAATACTTTTAACGGTAACAATTTATTTGTAATTTTATCAATGCCCCGATCAATACAATTATAAAAATCATCTTTTAGGCTGTAATTTAAGTAATGGTATAAAATGCTCTAATTTACAAGTTAAATTTTCTTGCAAATTTGCGGAGTATATTTTTATTAAAGAAGTTTCTTTGGCTTTTATTATATCAATATAAATAATTAGTAGTTGAGTTAAAAACATAAATACATTAATTATGTAATTGTATGCTTTGTAGCATTTATTTAATTCAGTGATTAAATTTATCAATAATAACATAAAATGCTTTTATTTTGAATTTGTTTGATCCTTTAACAGATTCAATTTCAGTTTGAGACTCGTGCAATTTTTTCTAATTATTCTCTTTTTCGAATAAAATTAATCTTGAGTTACAAAATGACTCAAATTTTTAGCTTCATTTTTAAATTTAGAAAACTAATTTCGTAAATCTTATACAAAATTTATTAGGGAGGTCATCATGTTATGATGACCTAGACCCCACAAAAAGTCCCCCTTTCGCGTTAATACCCCTAATACGTTCCCTCCAAATCCAGGGTTCCTGTATTAGGGCTATGTATGTATGCACCTTTCGCAGGCTTCTCGTTAAGATCGCCGAGGCGCTTTTGGAATGGTGCAAATTAATTTGGGTAAAACGTATCCCCGAAATAGCCATTGAGGATGCTATTTCTTAGATACGTTTTCCGTAGAAGAATCTCGCTTTGCTCCAGCGGTACTTTGCCGAGACAGTACCTGAAAGGTAACCGTCTCAACCCCCACCGAGAGTTTTAGGCTTCTACTTCGGAGGGCCTCCACTGATGGTTCATCTAGACCAAGAACAAGACTACCGTCGGCAGACTTGTTCATGATCACCCATCTTGATGGATCCACTCCTTTGTTCTGTCTTCGGACCAACTTTAGGAAGTCCGGGACAGACTCTATCTCCGCCGGAATCATTGTAATTACTTTTTTAATTTTCAATTCTTCCGGAGATACTCTGACTTTGAGGTCCGAGTCCCCCAGCTTTAGATTCTCAGCGAGGTCTCAGAGTCTTTGTCCTCGCAGACAAAGACCACTGTTCCCCTTCTGGGTAAGGATTCTTTGAACCTCGGTGCGAAATCATCATCGTAAATTTCACAGATTTTCTTCACCACTGCTTTTTTCAGTGATGAAGTTCCCTACCGAGATATTCACCACACGTGAGTGTCACTCTAGGCAGATGAGATGCTGCCCCTGCGTACGTGCCTTCCTTGCGTTTTTTGAGCGGCTTTTTGAGTCCCTGCTCAGTAGACCCAAGGCTGGTTGAGGGCCCCCTCTTACCCAAATCAGTGGCTGGAGCAGCCGAGGCCGACGTAGTTAGTACGGTTAGTGCCCGTTTCTTTTCTGCCTGCCTCCGCTTTCTCCCCGCCCCCGATCTAGGAACAGGTAGACCCTCTTCCATTGCTTTTTGTTTAAGGATTTTCCTCCTTTTTGCTCCACTCAGGTTCCGGTTCATGCCCGCGCCTTCATGTGCACTCGTCCCTCCCCGTTCAGTGGCCTGAACAGGTACTTCCGAGATGGTTTCTGTCGGTAACAAAGTCCGACTTTCTTCCATCTCGTGCTCCCCCTCTATTTCCATCTCAGTGTTATTAGAATTATCTATTTCTGTTCCCACGAGTATTGCGGATATATATATAGTCCATCCGGCATGGGCCGCAACTACCGGGTAAGGCCTGCAATACGACGGGATTCGGCCTGGTTTCCCGAAGGAACCGTTTGCGACACATTGACCTTTGTGCCATTCATCCTTCAGCACGGTATCTAACACTTTGGATTAGGGGCGAAATTAGCAGACCGAGTTTCGCCGTTTCTCAGCCGCAGGCTGCTTCTTAGTTACCCGAGGAGCCTTACCCTCTTCCCTGACTCTCACATCCATACATACCATCCATACTTTCGCAATCATTCTCAGGATACCCGGTTATAGGGATTCTCCCATCAGGTAGTTCGGAGAGCCCGTTTATAGGGATCCGAATTCCCGATCCAAATACTCGTGAGCCAGGGAAGGATGCGGAACTCTTCGTGTTGTACAGATGTAAAAGGATCTGGTACATCCACCAAGCGCTCCTTCTTGCACCCTCGGCTTAAGCCCTTTCACCCCGTCACGGTCATGCAGCCCCTAGAGAGAGATGCCTAGCAGTTATATACTTAATTATTTATAATTTGATTTGAATAATTTAATTTTAATTTTATTTATATTTCATGACATATGTAATGTTAACAAAGAGATTTTGTAAGGGATAAGGGATTATATATCATATCATATTATTATATCATATATATATATATATCAAATTATAAAGACAAAGCGTCTTTTTGTTTATACACGTTAAATTAAAAATCTATTCAATCGATTGTTCTAAAATTCGCGAATATATTCTACATTATACACTGACTACCAGAGCTGGTTTTAGGGGGGGGGGAGCTACCGGGGCGGTCGCCCTGGGCCCGCGCTCCGGAAAATTTTTTCCCATACCAAAAAAAATTCAATAATTCCACAGACAGAATATTTTACATTCGGAATTTTGATCAAGTATAATATTGAAAAAAATTTATAATATTAAATAGTTTTAAACTATTTCTTTCTAATGCCGGCTTTATAGAATTCGAGGTTTTTTTTGTGATGTTATTTAACGTCGCTCTATTTACGCTGCCAAATATTGGTGCTAATCAGCGACGGAGGTCTACGATTTGTTTCTAAACAAAGCACATGTAAATTATTACAGCGGTGCTTGTGTCAATCGGCCGAGACCGGGATTTGAACTTGGATCATCAAGCTACTCGTCCTTCGCTTTCGCGATCGAGCCATCGTAGGCCTCAGAATTCGAGGTTGAGTTAGGTTATATAATTTCGTTCCTCTTTGAACAAAGCAAGCAAGGCTTGGTTTCTGTGAAAATTTTTTACAGTGAATCTAAGGTTAACATGAGAATTACTGTAGCTGTTACGATTATAAGATACGTTATCGTCAAAAGAGAAAAATAGAAATTAAGAACTACAGTATTATTAATATTTTGAAGAAAAAAGATATACGAGCAAACTTAATACAAGTTAAATGAGTACAACAGGTACTTTATAAATATATTCCGATTATACAATGTATCTAAATTTTAAGATGGAAATAATGTCAGCTCAGTATTGAAATTCTGAAGATAAGTTTTATATCGCTCAGTAGGTGGTGCCCCGTTTTCAACTCTCATAACCAAACTAGTTACCTAGTAAGCTTAAGTAAAGGCCACGCGATTAGAGCTCGGTCGCTTGGAATATTTATTGCTTTCTTAACTTTTTAAGAAACATTAGTCTTTTTACACTTGTTTAAAAAATTGGTCTTATTCTAATTGTTCATAGAATAATTTTATTCAAATACTTAATTTGAATAATAATTTAATTTTAATTTTTTAGATAAAGATATAAATTTAAATTTTTTATTTTAAACTAAAAAAAAATTTAATTTTCATATTATTAATATGACTAGTAAAGAAAGAGATTTCGGTAGAAAATATGAAAGCGGCGCACAAATAGCCAAAAAACGCAAAATGAAAGCAGGGTTACAGAAAAAGGAAAGTGGATCATTATATAAATTTATTACTAAATTATGTCGAAATGATCGTCTAAATAACGAACATGGAGATACTAATGAGAATACAGGATTAGTCAAGTCTCCTGAAAAATAACACGATTATAATCCCTCCATGGAAAGTGAGAATATTGAATTTGTAGTGATTTATCCTATAAAAATGTATGATCCTGGTAATTGGAAAAATTTCAATTTACCAGACATTATAGATATTTTAATAAAAGATAGTCCGATTAGAATATTGAATGATCAGTATTCATTTCCGAAGAACGAAGATAACCGACATTTATCTGATCATGTTTATAAACGTATATTAAGTAACGCCGATGCTCATGATAGAAAATGGTTGATATATTCGATTAAATTAGACCGAGTTTTTTGTTTTTGTTGTAAGATTTTTGAAATAATTCGATTAGGTAATGTATCCGATCAATGCATCATGACTGGAAGCATTTAAGTAGAAGATTAACAGAGCATGAACTCTCAGTCACATTTGGAAAATATAAAAAAATGGTTGAACTCATCTGTTTCCTTTCAAATTCATAATAGTATAGATTAAAAATTACTCCAACAATTAGATAACGAAAAAGCACGTTGGCATAATGTTTTATGTCGAATTATACCTGCTGTACAATTTCTTGCCGTACATAATTGCACTTTTCGTGGAAGTATTGATGTACTTCACCAGCCTAATAATGGTAAGTTTCTTGGGCTTATAGAAATGTTGGCTAAATTCGATTCGGTTATACAAGAGCATGTTCGTCGAATAACAGAGAGAGAAA
Organism: Sycobia sp. Sy_11; assembly: GCA_018907035.1. Taxonomy (NCBI): domain Eukaryota; kingdom Metazoa; phylum Arthropoda; class Insecta; order Hymenoptera; family Epichrysomallidae; genus Sycobia; species Sycobia sp. Sy_11. Next base: position 25,167 of record JACCIC010000048.1, read on the forward strand.
TTCACGATCATTACCTAAGCCCTCAAATACAAAATGATTTGATTGAACTGATGGCATTAAAAGTAAAAAAAAAATTGCAGATAACATCAATACTGCAAAATATTATTCAGTTATTCTGGACTGCACACCTGATGTTAGCAATCAAGAACAAATGAGTTGAGTTATACGTTACGTCAAAGAGAACCAAAATCTGGAAATAGAAATAAAAGAGTAATTTATAACTTTTCTTAAAGTGGATGACATCAGTGGAAAGAATTTGGCTTCAAAATTAATCAGTACGTTGCAATTACTTAGAATAGATATAGGAAATTGCAGAGGGCAAGGGTATCACAATGGAGCTAATATGAAAGGAAGAAATAATGGCGTCCAAGCACATATTTTAAATATCAATTCTAGAGCTTTTTATCTTCCTTGCGCATATCATAATCTTAATCTACTTTTAGAAGACATAGCTCAATGTAATAATTATGCTGTATTATATTTTACAGTATATTTTCTGCATCTATAAAAAGATGGAAAATTTTGAAGAGACATGCAGTATTGTTGAGTCTTAAGCCCTTATCAGAACTAGATGGGAATGCGAAGTTGAAGCTGTTAAGGCCATTCGCTATCAACTAAAATATATAAGATCTGCTTTAGTAGAAGTTTCCGAGAGATGCAATGATGCAAAAACTAAAAGTAAAGCTGAAAGTTTGATCAATTACGAAATTGATAATTTTGAATTCATTTTGTTAACTGTAATTTGGTATGAAATACTATTTATCACTAACAATGTCATTAAATATTTACAATTGAAAAATTTACAATTAGATATTGCAATGAATAATTTAGAACAATTATTGAAGTTTTTAGAAAATTTTAGAAATTCAGGTTTTCAATGTGCATTAGTCACAGCTAGAGAGCTAGCTGAGGAATTGAATGTTAAAACTGAATTTCGAGACCGCCGAAAAAGAAAGAAGAAAACGCAATTTACATATGAGGGTGAAGATGAAATTGTATCTTCTCGAGAAAAGTTTTTTGAAACTGAATGTTTTTTAGCTATAGTCGATTATGGAATGTCGGTAAAATACGTTTCAATGGATATCAACAATTTTCAAAACATTTTGACTTTTTTTAAAAATTTAAAGCTCTTACAAATATACATGATGAAGAATTGCTTCATATCAGGAATTAGACCGTTTATTATTAAGTGATAATTCTAAAGATATAGATGGTGAGGAATTATTTTTGGAATTGAAATATTTTAGATATATTATTCCAAAAGAAACTACAAACGTAGCTTATCTAAATTATATACTAAAGAATGAAATGATTAAATACTTTCCAAATATTGAATTGTCTATAAAATTTTATTAACATTAACTGTTACAGTCGCTTCTGGAGAAAGGTCTTTCTCAAAATTCAATTTAATTAAAACGTATTTAAGAACTAATATGAACCGAGAACGTCTTAACGGGGTAGCTATTCTATCGATAGAAAAGGAAGAAGCGTCCTCCTTAGATTATAAAGACTTAATTAATATCTTTGTAGCCCAGAAATCTAGAAAAGTAAATTTTCTTTAATATAATTAGGAAAGACTTTTTACTTTAACTACAAAATAAATAATATTAACTACAAAAGGTTAATTGTAAATGTTATATTTTATTTCCTTAATCATTTAAAGATCTCTTTCAAAACACCATAATTTTACATATAACAAAGACATTAAGATGCGCACACACGTGCAGCTATACAAACACACAAACATAAGGAGTCAAATGTTTGCCACGTCAACGCCATTGATTCTGGATAACTCTAAGTGCAAAAAAGTCTTGTAGTCATATTTGCGTTTCAAAACAGTAATTTTATTAAAAATGGATAGTCAGAAAATTTTATTAAACCTCGATAGTCAATCAAATCTACGAAATATTTAATATGGTATTAATTCGACATAATTCCATAATTTATTCTATACTATTGTAAAGAATAAAAAAGAATATGAAGAAATATAAAAATGCTCGTTTAAAAGAGGTAAATTATTAATTAAAAAGAAAAAATTAATATTGACTTTGCAAACATGTGATTATTACATAAAATGTATTTAGTAAATTGATTAAATTGATTGCTTGATATAATCAAAAGCTTTAACAAATTAAATAAAATATTGTAGCCAAATTTTTTCAAAACAGACTAGATTTTTTAATTTTCGAAACTTAATTCCCACATATGGGGGCCCCGGGCTATTTTCTTGCCCCGGGTCCTCCGATGCCTAAGGATGGTTCTGCTGACTACCTTGGATATGATCTGACTATCTGAATATTTTAACTGTCCTATACATATATTCATAACAGGAATTTTTGTTATTTTAAGTTAATTTTGTATAATGTCTTAAAAACTCTATATGAAATATTCTTTTACAGTAATTGCACAAATTTCGTAAAAATAACTTGATATTTTAAAATCGTCAAGATTTTTTACAGCTTCCCGATATAAAATTAATGAAGACTTATTTTAGGATTTTGATGAAAAAATTTATTTTCGAACTTGTCCATCAATGAATTTTTAAAATTATTAGTAGATTTACTCTAAAACCTACATGATTCAAATTGATTCTCAAACTTAGATATTAACAAAATAGATATAAAACGCTACAAAACTTAGATATTTTGAAAATATTTGATTATTTCTTACTAATAGTCACATAATTTTTAAAAGTAGATTTTGTAGAAGAGAATATCAGATTAAAAAAGTTTTTTCATAATCAAATTCAGTCTAAAGATGTGCATGTTAAATCATTTCAAAGATTAAATTATCAATGTTTAAAAATTTTACGAATGAATATTTTTGTTGAAAATTCACCTTCAAATTAGTTTATACATTAAACTGTAGCCTGAATAATTTTGAAATAGGTGCGATCAATATACTCTGAGTATATCAATTTAATGTATGAGATTTTAGAGTAAATCTAAAATTAATGATTTCAACAATTAAATTATGAAAATTTTAACAATGCATGCATATTTTTTTAATTCAGCTTCAAATTAGATTACAAAGTAAAGTGTAATGTCTAACAGAATAAGTTCGAAATAGATGTGATCAATATACTCTGAGTATAAATCTACGAAAGTTTTAAAAATTCATGTTATATATACGAAAAAAAATATTGTTCAAGCAAATAGGTATAACGTAAAATCGATATCCATAATTTCTACGTATTGAAGCTGTAAAAAATTACATACTATTATAAAATGTCAAGTTCAAATTGGTTTGCGATTTGTTCAAGAATGATTTCATATAAATATAGTTCATTTATTTCATATAGTCGCCGCACTTAATTTATGGTTTGCAAATACAAGTTCTTGCAAAATATTTTTATGAACTTTTAAACTTTTAGATAATGAAATTCTATCTCTCTTGTGCTCGAAATTCCAAAATCCTACCATATTCTACTTACATTTGTCGAGACACTTTGAATCATTCTTTCATAATTTGTACAGACAGTTTTAATTTCTATATATCGTATCTTCTATCAAAAAGTAAAAAAAGTATAAAAATTTTCAAAAAAATTAAAAAAGTTGTTTTCACGCAACCTGACACTGTCACCGCATTGAGAAGAATTAAGAGTGTGCAGAAAAAAATACATAAAAAGCCAATGAATTTTATCTCTATAATTTGATTTTATAAAAATATTATTCAAAATAAATCCCTTTCCTAATTTTCTCCATTTCTTAATAGTACATGAATCGCTTTTTAAATGCATTTTTAAAAATGAGTTTACCGAAAAGATTTTCAGTTTTCATTATATTATTTTTATTAATTGTATAATTATAATTTTGAAAAATTTTTAGTTGATGAACAATTTTTAAATTTTTAGAGGTCCCTATATATTTAATCTGTTCATAAATTTAGTACTACTCTGAGGATCAATATAAATGTATTATAATTGTATTATGTATTATAAATATTTGGAATTCCAACATCCTTCATAAGAATAGAGAAGTTTTGAAGGCAGCATCACGAACACAAAAAATTAAGAAAGGATTGAAATTATCTCACTCACGTAAAATAAATATTTTTATTTTTATTTATATAGATATCTAAATTTATAGAAAAAAATGTCATAAAAAAACTATTTCTACGATGAAGTTCAATGAACTATAGACTTCCACCGTGTCTCGACAATGATTGAAAGAAGCCTAACACTGCTATATTTCAGAGCAGATCAGTGTTGCAATATTTTAACTGAATTTCTCAAAACATCTTCAAGTTTAAATACAAGGCAAAATTACTGGACTGACCGCCTTCAATTTTTCACCACTTAATCCTATACCTGTCAGGATTATATAATAGGCTATTTTTTTCAAATTCAAGAAAAAATATTGGTTATGAAAAAAAGCAGCTACTTTATAAATCTCAAGAATATTTATGTATATATATATGTATGTACTTAACACAGAGCACGCGCGCGAGTGCATTAACAAGAATCTGAACACTAACTAAACTCTTAGTAAAACTAAAAAGTTTAGTTTCTGAGGGATGAACCGTAGCGGTTCGAAACGTCGAACACGAAAAGTAAATCTAAATTAAAGGTGGTGGGGGCAGAGATACGAAGGAGAGATTGCCCATTCCATATACGAAAGGCTCCACAATTTTCGAGCGCCCTGAATATTCGCCCTCTATAGGGCCAACTGCTACACTAACGCGCCAACGCGACATCACAGCTACGCCAGCATAAATTAGCGCGCGCATTTGCCTACGTCACGAGCTATGACGTAGGCAATAAATATATAGATATAGCTGTTTTCGTTTGAATCATACAGAGGTTAAGCCAAAACATATCTAATATGCACACGAGTATCAGAAAGCAATTCTAATCCAAACTCCAATGCCAGCTTCATAATGCAGACGAATTTTTCATTCTACAAAAAATGAAGACTTTCCTTTCTTTCATTGTGAAAATTTCAAATTGAGTCTTATGATTTTGTACTAACATAGATATTTCAGAATTAGTTTAAAAATTTATTATTAATATTTAATACTTATATAATATTGTAGAGACAGAAAGAGAAAATCTATTAATTGTTTCAAATATTAAAAATATAAATATAAATTAGAAATTAAAAAGTAAAATAGTTATACGATTTCTAAATTATAACTGCAAGATATACAAAATTTGTAAATAATTAAGATTTACATTCTATAACGTTTTGCAATAAGATAGTATTTGAAGTTTTGTATTTACTACAATATGTATTATTAATAAATAATGCATAAGTATTTAAAATAATTATAAGTTAGGACGCGAGCTTAAACATATTTTCAAAAAAATACGAGTATGATGTAGTTTTTAACGTTAGCGTAGATCAACCCATATCTCTGATATTACATATTAATGGATTTTCTCTTTCTGTTCCTACAATATTATATAAGCATTAAATATTAAAAATAAATTATTTAAACTAATTATGAAATACCCAGTGACGCGGTAGCGCCACGAAGGCGAGTTTGAGAACCCCCGACATGGCGCGGCTACTAGACTATTTATTTCTAAATTGAGATTTCGAATTTTCAATCAATGAAAAAATGATTTATCATTTCTTTATCGATAATTTTACAAAGCATATCTATTATTTATGACCTAAGGAATCGTTTCCCGCCGGTATTTTTGGCTAAAAAGCAGTTTTCAATATAAAACTAGGTGTGTATCTATAGAAAATAGTCAGAAACATTTTTTTCTGTATATCTAGTGATAGTAAATACACGGCAAAAATTGCAGCACTAAAAACATCTAAACTGTAGCAAAAGTTCAGCACTATATATATGTATAGTACAGTAAGATAATATATAATATAGTATGATGCTTTCATATAGTAATACCCAGATAACAGCGCATGCCAAGCGTACGCACGCCTGCGTGATTTCCCGCCCATTTGCGTCAAATTTTCGCAAGTACATTGCGAGACAATAATTGTCGACAATACGTAAGCGCAAGTTGCTTGATGAACTAGCGAAAATCTTCGATTAATTAGAGGTGCAATAGAGGTTTTGCACGAGTGTTTGATCTATTTTAATAGACTTTCTATCATTCATCAAACAATTATATTCATCGTCCCACTTTTGGTATGTTTTACACACACACACACACACACACACACACACATATATTGATATATTTATATTAATTAAAAATTTAAATACAGAATTTAAAAAAAAATTCTGAAGCATGCATATTCGTTTTATGAAGAATTTGGCTAGCCGATAATAATTTGTCTACAGAATCATGATCTGTCCTTCGTAACGGCGCTTGGTTCCAGAGCAATATATATTGAAGAACGACCACTAAGAAACCAGGAAACCAATATAAATAGCAACAAACGGAATCAGCAAGAAGAATAAGAAGAACAGCATGTATGCAAGAGAAAGAAATACAACGTTCGAAGGTATATTGCAAGCTTGCAAATACGTCAACGCTCATCTTTGACGTGTGATAGAGCATTCTAATGTCGTAAACAGTATAGTAGAATATTTATCGAGATTTTTAATAAAAGAAGTACTCAACGAGAAGCGCGAAGCATTAAAAATCATACATAACGATCGTCTTGCTTTTAAACAATACTGGTTTCTTCAATTAAAATTCATTGAACCCAACTTTTATTATAAATTTATTTCACATTGGCTTTGTGTAAATACCTTATCCTACATAAACATATATAAAAACAGTCGATTTAGACACGTTATAGTGTGCATATCCTACATAAAACATGGGATGACCGATTAGTTGCGAACCCCAGGAAAAGAATGTCAAAAGCAACAGGCCGATAAAAGTAACATATTAAACGTTCTTACTTTTCGGATTATTTTTGAAGCATAATAGCAGTTGAAATGAGAGGATTAACGCTTAAGAAATATATTTTCGTATGAGCATGACGCGATCGCCATCTACGTCTTTATCTCTGTATCGTACTTCCTTATTGGTCAAGAAATAAATATGATATCAATGAGTAATTTCCTGCTTCGACGCTGAACAGCCTTCGCAAATGTACAGGGCTATGTGTGCACGGGTCTTATTAAAAAATTTAGCCAATCCCTATATGTAACAATTAATGTTAAAGTATTAATGAAAAATTTTCGTGTAAAACGTTAAAATCTTATCCATTCGAATAGACATAGCTCGGGCGCGCGAATACTGGTGGCCAGTAGACATAATGGGTGAGCCTCGGTGCGAAGATCCGCAAAAAGAGAGAGACCAATAGCTGGCTGCACCCGACCGATGACGCAATGACTGTCTCTATCTCTCTTTCTATCTCTCTTTCACTCTTTCTCTTGACGTATTACATGTGTGTATGTGTGTGTGCGTGCGCGCACAAACACACATTAATAAATAAATTTTTATTAGGAGTGTGAATAAGTCTTTCCCGTTTTTTGTAAGAGATGGCGCCACCAATACTGTGCGAGTATTCAATGGTTACATATGTCATAATCAAAGCTTATTCATATGTCAACAATTCCATACTAACACATTAGTTAAAATTTTTTCGCATCATAAATTTTTGATATCGTGAAAATGTCGAAATTTGAGCCGAGTCGACGTCATTTGCGGGAAGTTTCACTTTATTGGTTCAATTTGAAGAAATCTGCTGCCGAGACGCATCGATTGCTTCAGGAGGCTCATGGAGAAGGTTGTGTCGATGATTCAAGTGTTCGCGGATGGTTTCGACGCTTCAAAAGCGGTGATTTCGACGTGGAAGACAAGGAGCGTTCCGGGCGGCCGCAAATCTTTGAAGATCGAGAATTGGCGACTTTGCTTGATGAAGATTCTTGTCAAACGCAAGAAGAACTTGCTGAAGCATTGGGAGTTGAGCGAACAACCATTTCCAAGCGTTTGAAAGCCATGGGAATGATCCAAAAGCAAGGAAATTGGGTGCCGTACGAACTGAAGCTGAGAGACGTCGAATGGCGTTTTTTCACTTGCGAACAGCTGCTTCAGCGACATAAAAGAAAGGGTTTTCTGCATCGTATCGTGACTGGCGATGAAAAGTGGATACGTTACGATAATCCGAAGCGAAGAAAATCATGGGGACTACCCGGCCATGCATCATCATCGACGGCCAAGCCAAATATTCATGGCGCCAAGCTCATGCTCTGTATATGATGGGACCAGCTAGGTGTGGTTTACTATGAGCTTCTGAAACCGAATGAAAGGATCACAGGCGAGGTCTATCGACGACAATTGATGCGTTTGAGCCGCGCACTGCGAGAAAAACGGCCACAATACTCCGACAGGCACGACAAAGTTATTTTGCAACATGACAATGCTCGCCCACATGTTGCACCGCCGGTGAAAACATACTTAGAAACGCTCAAATGGGAAGTCCTATCCCACCCGCCGTATAGTCCAGACGTTGCTCCGTCTGATTACCATCTCTTCAGATCGATGACGCATGGCCTAGCTGACCAGCACTTCCATTCCTACGAGGAAGCCAAAAAATGGGTGGATGACTGGATAGAGGCCAAACCGGTCGAATTTTTTCGCAACGGGATTCGTATATTGCCAGAAAGATGGGAAAAAGTTGTAGCTAGCGATGGCCAATACTTTCAATAATTCATTTGTAACCATTTTTTCACAATAAAGGCTCAAAATTTGAAAAAAAACGGAAAAGACTTATTCACATACCTGATATATATACACATATAGACATGTACACATATACATATATAAGTCGCTAAACGCTTATGGAGAGAAACTCCTTATCATCCTTCAAGGGTCGCCGAAGCAATAAAAACACAATAAAAGCTATTCAAAAGTAATAAAAATATTTTTAATTATCTTTATAAGATCAGATTTCAGTACATCGTAGGGAAGGGATTTTTTGCTTTGGGCTGGCGCCAAGGAGGGAGGAGAGGGGAATTGGGTATATATCTCCATAAGCGTTTACGAGAGTAGATAATTAAGTAATACAACCTATTTTATTTCTCGACTTATGGCAACAATGCGAACTTGTAACTCGAAACTTGAAACTCGGCTAAACCGCGACAAAAATTTATGAAAAAGTGCTTAAAGTGTGTGTGGTAGTAATGCCCTGAGTCGTAGTCAGGTGCTTCGGTGGCATGCCGATTTTTAAGAAGGCCGTAAGAGCTTCAAGTGAGCAGAAGGCCAATTCAAGTGCGAACCGACGCCAAGGCACAGTGCGTCCGCGCCCTTGTTCATCAAGATCAGCGATTAACCATTCGAATGTTAGCTGACGAGATCAATATTAACCGAGAAACAGTTAGAAAGATTTTAACCGAAAATTTCGCTATGAAAAAGCTGTGCGAGATGATGGTATCGAATGACCTTTCAGATAAGCAATACGTCCACCGAATGAACATCGCTCCAGATTGTCTCGAGCAGATTGATAGTGATACTATTCTTCTCAATCGAGTTATTACTGGTGATGAAAGTGGGTTCTTTCAATATAACCCCGAAACTAAACCACAAAACCAACAGTGGCTGGAACGCCAAGGCCAAAGAAGGCGAGAATGAGCAAGTGCAAAGTGAAAACGATGTTCATTTGCTACTGCGACAGTAAAGAGGTGGTTCACAAAGGGTTTGTACCACCTGAACAAACCTTAAATCAAGTACTCTATCGTAATGCGCTCAAAAAATTACGGAAAAGGATGCTAACGGTACGTCCAGAGATCGCGAAGACTTGGGTTCTGTATCACGACAATGCTTCCTGTCACAGTGCATTCAGTGTCTCTCAGTTTTTGGCGTCTAAAGGCAACGCAACGTTACAATAACCGCCCTATTCACAGGACATATTTCATCTTAACACATGTTTCGACTTTTTCCTATCCCCCCATTTGAAAAAATTGGTCGAAGGTCGACATTTTGACTCCGTTGAAGACATTTAAGAATCTGTGACGGGGGTACTCGGAGTGGTCCCATAAGAAGTGTTCTAGAATTGTTACGAAAACTGGAAAACTTGCTAGAATAAGTGTGTAGATGAGGCAGGGGACTACTTTGAAGGGGATTGCAGCGATGTACCTTATTTTTTAAATATACTCGATTTTTTAATTTTGTCGTATTACTTAATTGTCTGACCTCGTATATAATACTGATGATTCACCCCCGTGTACTGCGTGTTCACGGCTTTGAAGCTCTCGCTTGGCTCTGAAATGCCACAAAGCCAAAATCCAGGTGTGGGCTTTTAGAGATCAAACTGGAAGTTCGGTAACACAGTTGAGGAACCCTTGCAGCCGAAGAAAAAAACTGCCCCCGCACCGCGCAGCGCACACCCATCCTACAAACAACTACAGTTCAGCTCGCGCATATAATTTCGACTTTTATAGTTTTACTAAACTATTTGTTCAGTATTAAATTAATACATATATATATATATATATATATATATATATATATATATATGTATATTTATATGTATGTATGAATGTATGTATGTGTGTGTGCCTGTATGCATGTATATGTATGCACATATTTAGTAATCGCTACTGAGGTAATAATCGAAATTAAATTTTCAATTAACTCTTAGAGTAATGGCATGTTAGATATTTTCAATGCGTATTGATTGTATGAAATGATCATCATAGGTCCTCAATTTTAACCAAAACTGAGACTAAATGTTGGCGAGTCAAAACATAACACATATGTGTGTCATGCTGGTTCGGTACGGTAATGCTCATGTTAAATTTTTCGTAATTGATAAAAACTATTCTATACGCATGGAAATATATATATATATATATATATATATATATATATATTGATTTTTTGGCTCGCTCATTACGATTCTCAAGTCAAAGTTCAAAAATTCAATCCGTTTGATGAACAAAATATGATAAATCCTTATTTCAAAGACTGCAAGTACTGGCTCTCAGTACTATCCAAGATCAACGACATGGACGTGGCGAATATGTTAATATCTTAATATATTCTTAATCATTATTCCGTACAAAATAGGTGTTTTACAATGGTTTATTTTCTAACGCATATATACATCCTACCGGTACTCTATGGGCTAAAATAGTCTAAAAAATTGCTAAAAATTGCTAAAAAATGGTTAATCAATTGCAAACTCATTACAATGAATTGTTATTCGCTTGTGAGCATATATAAATTAATATTTATTTGGCATTATAAATGGCTTTAGATTTATAGGTGTATAATCAATAAAATATTAATTGCAATTTAAGAAGATTTTATTGAAATAAATAAATATTATTTCTTTGGATATATATATATATATATATGTGTGTGTGTGTGTGTGTGTGGCGGTTGTTCAGACACATGTGCCAGGAAAAATTATACGTTCTCAGTTTATAGGGTGGATACACAGGACGGCTTTTCTCTCTCTGACGCAGTCGTTTTCTAGCCATCTGGTCGGGAGCAATCAAGGATGTATCGTCGCAGAGAAACTCTTCCACATCTGGACCTTAACGGTCGGTCCCTTCATGAAACCTATCATTAAGGGGTCCGCCCGCATATTCGCACGCTCCACGAGTGGTCAACTATGACCTGAGCGATATAGGAGAGGGGACCGTCGATTACGGTAAACCGTTCGCGTTGCGGCAGATTTTTCCGGGACGCGTAAGGAGATACACCGCGCACTCTCGACAAGCATTACGCACAGTACCTGCCTACGCCTTCACACTGTGTTGCAGTCATTCGTTATATTAAAGTTTAATTCCACTCTTATTAACTCTTGTTCTTAATATCATTACTTTCACCACCAATCCATGTCCCGAAAGATATATATATATATATATATATATATATATATATATATATATATATATAGATTTCTAACCAGTAGGTCTAGCACTCATTCCATTCGTTTTAGATTGATTTTCATTCATTTTAGATTATCAAAAAACAGAATTAATTTAAATTACAATATTATTTATAAATTAATTTGGGTAATGCTTATTATTTTTAAATAATATGTATAGATATAATTTTATCATTTCCTAATTTTTATTCGTTCAAAGACGCTGAAAATACCTTAGTCGCTACGCGATGAAGTTCATATAGCTAAAATTGTTTGTGATGCGTTGTTAATAAATTATGAAAAAAATTCATATTTATATTATTTAAATATTTTTAATACTTCCAAGGATATTTTATTGATTAGAAATAGTTGTTTGTTAAATTATATACATCATACCATACGTTTAAATCGTAAGCCAGTTATAATGCATATAACTTTTATTTAATTAAAATTACTATTAAATAGACATGATTTTAATATATTAACCCAAAAATTATTCTGTAATTAAATTATAAATCAGTTCACTGATATAGTCGGATGTCCTACTGATTGTGATAAAGGGAAACATAATAATATATGATTTTTTATGTTATTTTACATCGCTTTATTTATGTTTTGAAATACTGGTGCTAATCAGTGACGGAGATCTACGATGTGTTTGTTAAACAAAGCATATGTAAATTATTACAGCGGTGCTTATGTCCATCGGGCGAGACCGGAATTTGAATTCGGATCACCAAGTTACTAGTCCTTTGCTCTAGCGATCGAGAATATTATATGCTCTTAGCATATTAAGAAATTTACTACTTATAAATCTTATATGTATTTTTGAAAACTTAATATAAAATATTATATAATGAAATCAAAACATTGAAATAGTCTACACCCACACTCCCTCTCACCATCATTCAGTATGCTTCGGTGAATCTCCCTGTATATATTACAACGCGCGCTCAGTGATGGCTTTAATTTCTGCAGACTCTTTCGGTGTCGCTGCCGTTCGACACTCTGGTGTTAGTCAAGGCCAACATAGACGCACATTGTTCGCAGGTTTTATCCCAGCTTTCTGGTTCCGAACCTGCAATCAGAGAAATCTGTTATTCACCTGGCATTACTCTAGAGCTCAGTTTATTATGTAACTGAGCGCTCAAGGCTTTAGTAAATATATCTGCAAATTAATTTTTAGAGCAGATCAATTTTATTTGTACATAATTTCGTTTAATGCATTCTTTGATAAGGTGCTCCTTTCGTTCAATCATATGTCTCAGTCTGTTACTGCCATGCGTTTCCGCACACGATTTGGCAGCCAGATTATCACAATATAGGGTGACTGGCATTAAGCTCCTAGATATCACAAATTTGATTGAGTCGTGTATGGCCAAAATCTCTTGACATACTTCGCTCATTGCTACATATTCTGATTGTACTATTTTATACCATTCGGCATTAATACGGTAGTATGATGGTAATATTTGATTACAAGGAATTCTGGTTCCTCGAGATTTTAAATGTGCGTTTTCGGTATGAGAAATAGGGTGCTGTTTTGTCTCCGAACTTTCAATTCAGTGTAGCAATTGTCTTTGTCGTGTATTTTAACTTCTTTTGGTATGCATTTTATCATATAACCTGGACCTTTCATGACATTATGTGTAAATTGATCGGGATTGTGAGTATCGATAGTGAGCGCGCTTTTTAATGCTATTTATTCTACTCTACATCGTTCTGTTACTATATTGCGATATAAATTTAAAAATTGCCTTTTCACGTGTTTTTCTAGATGCACGAATTTTGCATTACTACTTGATAATATATCCTTTTTTTGCAAATGTTCTTTAGAGTCGAAAATAACTAGTTTTGTCTATGTTAGTTTTTGGTCAGTGAAAGAAAATATTATGTCGTTATCTATCTGAAGGTTAGTCATTTTTATTGCAATACCTTCGAACAATACGCCATCTTTATTAAAGTTACAATCATTATTAGGAACGGACTCCCAGTAAGTATATCCATCCTTAACATCTATACAGAATTTTCTCAATAATAAACATAATGTTCCCGATTGTAGATGAATTTTGTCATCTTGCAAATTTACTCGTGCAGTTTGTTGTGATAGGGTGATTTTCAGTATTCCCTGGATAACAGAATTCCAAGTTCCATTATCCAAATTTAATTATCCCAGTTAAATGCAATTGTAAACAATCCCTACAATTTTATAAACAACTATCCCTACAATATTTTTACTAGCGTACAAATATTCCATTTCGCCATTATTAACTTAATGTCTTCCTTTAAGTCATTCCAATAATACTTCTCTTTGATTCGATTATATGTCTTGGACACTCCTCTATGACCTCCTATTGGTGACTTATGTAACTCGTAGAAAATTTCGTTGCTCTTTTCTTTTGGAACGTATTTAAGGGTGTCAGTGCAAATGATAAGTTTAATCGGGGAATTCGTAAAAAATGCTTTTATTGTTTCAAAAATGTCTTGCCATTCTATGTATTCAATGTTCTTGCTTTTGGCAATGCTAATAATGTTTTCTCCTATTTGATTAGAATTTCTCTTAAGATCGACAAAGTTTTATATATATTGGTTTTTACTATAGTCATAGATATGGGTAATTCTCTTCGTATGCATAACGCAAAGAGGTTTTTGCAGTGTGCCTCTTTTATTTATTTATTTTCTATTTTACGTCTCCAACATCCATTCGACTAATACTTATGCCGTTGTTTTGCAACAGTTTTTTTCACCATCGTCACAGGGCTTTTCCGCCGCTAGCTACAAAGAAAACGATGTTATCTTTGCGATGGCATAGTAAATGTTTAGTTTCTATTATTCTGCCTCTTTCAACTTCGTATTCTTTGTTGTGATTTGGGCTAAATGACAAGTTGGTGGAGGATATTGATTTGGTCTCTTCCGGCTGATTAGCGGTTATCAGTTGGGACAAGGCTGTTGGATCGGCCTCAAACTCTTCGTGTGATTCTTGTTCGGTTTCGGCATAATAAGGCGCCTGTGGTACCGCGTCACTCGTTAGCCTTTTTCTTACCGGAGATATTTGGTTAGTTTCCCCTTACGTAATGTCCTTTATACTTTTGTTTTCGAGTACCTGTCAAGGAGATTTTTCGGATTCCCCTTGCGAAATCTTTTTAGGTCGCCCTCTTTTCTTTGGCTGTGTAATTAACTTAGGATTTGATTTATGTTTATCCGTGCGTCCTGGCGCATTGCTGAGTTCTCGTCCTGATCTCGTCCTGATATTAGTTGTGACTATTTCAGGTGGATTTCGCGATGATGCGTCTGCATTAGAATTTCGTCTTCCTGGTTTATACAAAACGGTATTATTGTATTCAGCGAGTTTGAAACGCCATTTTTGCACTCGTGTATTCAGGTCTGCTGATTTCAACCAAACTAAGGGTTGATGGTCAGTGATGATTGTTATTTTTCTTCCATATACATAGGAACAAAATTTCTGTACGCTATATACGACTGCTAAGGCTTCTTTTTCGTAAACATCGTATTTAAGTTCTGCATTGCGTAAAACTCTAGATGCTATAGGACTATCTTTCCCTATTTCCCCCTGAGACAGAATGCCTCGTATAACGTATCCTGAGGCATCAGTTGTTATTAAATGGTTGAGCAAGGTCGGAGAAATGTAATAAAGGTTCAGTACATAGAATGTTTTTTAAAGTCTGAAAGGCTTCTTCGGTTTTGTTCGACCATTCAAATGGTATATCTTTTTGCAGCAATTTTGTTAATGGCTTTGCAATTGCAGCGAATCTTTCAATAAATCTGCAGTAATATCCGGCTAAACCAAGAAACTGTCGCACGTTCTTTGCATTTTTCGGTGTCCTAGATAATTCACGCCTCTTTTCAGAAATTCGCACTTATCCGCTTGCAATTTCAATCCGGCTTCTCGAAGTCTGTTGAATAACAGGCTCATTTTTCTATCATGTCCTTCCAGGGTATTTGCATATATCACAATGTCGTCCAAGTATACAAATAGTTCTCTGTCTTGTAGTTCTCTTAATAATGTATCCATTAACCTTTGAAAAGTGGCGGGTGCATTTTTCAACCCGAAAGGCATACGAACGAATTCATAGTGTCCAAATGGCGTACTAAAAGCTGTTTTATATGCATTTCTCGGGTCCATCTTAATTTGGTGAAACCCTGATGCAAGGTCCAGTACAGAGTAATACTTTGTGCCTCCTACTTGGTCAAAAATCTCAGTGATGTTCGGCAGTGGATAGGCATCGCTTACTGTTTTTTCGTTCAAAGTTCTGTAGTCAAGCACCATTCGCCATCTTTGTCGACCTTGTGAGTTTGCTTTCTTTTGTACAATCCAAATTGGGCTATTAAATGGAGAATTGGAGTTCTCTATCACCCCTTGGTTTAATAAATAATTCACCTGTCTACATATTTCTTCTTCGAACGAGTGGGGAAATTTGTATTGTCGGGCATTCACTAGTTCTTCATCCGTAGTTTTTATTCTGTGAGTTATGGCATCTGTTCCCAGCAATGAATCTCCGGGTAGAAAGAAGATATCGCGGTTTTTTTCAACTAAATGCTGTACGTATTCTTTTTAGATTACATCAAGGTGGTCTGTGCACATTATATCTCTTATAGATGCGGTTTGTACGGAAGTTAAGTTTTCCATCGGGCAAACGGTGGGTTTATTATTTATTGTCTTTGAGGGGATATTGAGTTCTTCGTATATTAGTTCTTGTGGAAGTGAATAAAGCGTCTTTGTGGATATATTCTCATTATCAAGTAATTATAAAAAATTCATCTGTTGTAACAATTCTTCGTTCAGTCTTTGTTGTTCATCGTCTATTTCGCTCTTGACGCTCTGACTATCGGTAGATGCGTTCACGAGTAATGAGTCTACCGTATGTTCTTTCCCTCTTCTTCCATTTCCGCGGTTAAATTTTTGCGAACCATCTCTAGTGACACAAATTCGATAGGTTGGTCATGTGTATGAAACTCTAGTTGTTTCATCTCGTAGTTTAATGTTACTCGAACGTCGCTTAAATATGGTGCCCCCAAAATACTGGAATATGGTATTGGAAAATGGTCGGAGACGACGTGGAAACTAGAGATTCTTCCCAAATCTTTAAGTTTTAAAGTTTCTAGAGTGGAATATTGTTCCGAGCTGACCCCCCTCAAGAGTCCCTTCTGTGACTCGTCGATTTTGTATTGATGGGGTATGGTTCATCTTTTTATTAAATTTCCCTCAGATTCTGTGTCTACTGGGAATCTGCATTTACCGCCCATGGGGTTCTTGGTAATCACGGTAGGAAGTAATTCCGTTTCCTGTTCGATGTGGATATTCATATACTATATACAAAGACGCTTAAGGCTTCATTTCCTAATCGTACATTAGTTGTTTGGCCAGCTATGATGAGTTGTTTATGTGTAATTCGGTAGTTTTAATTTGGCGTGGGTTTCCGTTTAAATTCTGATCCTATGATTCCATTGTATGGAATAGGAAAATTGTCTGATACAGTGAGAAGTTCGATTCTTTGTCCAGCAATTTTCAATGATACGGTAGCTAAAGTTGTTTCTTTCTTATCTCCCACTCCTATTTGTGTAGATAATACAGATTTTTTATTCATTTATGCGTGCTCCTTTTGGTATTAATCCTATTTTAATAATGCTTACTTCGGATCCACTGTCTATCATAAAAGAAAGAAAACATTGTGGCCCGAACTGAACCTTTACGTATGGTACGTAGTTGATTATTGTGGCTCCAAGGGTATTAATTGGCCTAAGAGATTCGATAGTTGATTCATGTGCATTGAGCGTGTTGGTCTGTCGCAAGTTCCTTTGTTCGGTCACCGAAGAACAACAGGTTTTCAAGGGTAGATAAACGTGTGTGCACGGGACTGATGTCTCCTATATTTTGTTCGATACACAATTGGTCTCGAGGCGTTGATGAACCAAATGGCGTAAATTTAACCTCTTTTATGTCTTTCGGAGAAGTTCTGAATTCGTCCCCTCTTCGTCAATTTTCGGATTCGTTTTCTGATCGAATTTCTAACTCTTTCCTCATCAAGTTTTACTACGCGTATACATTCGATTTTTAATGTATACATACATACGTGTATGAATGTATCTTTTTTTTATTTATTTTGATGACTGTGAGGCAGTTGCGTGTGTCTATCTTTTATTCCGATAATTTATTTTTGTTCGTAATATAATTAAATAGATTTTCTCTTTTTTTTAATTGTTTAGTTTAATTGTTTAAATCAAGTTTAATTGTTTCCTCAACCTTCACCTCTTTAATAATTTTATTTTAATATATATTTATTTTATAAATTATGCGTTACAATATATATATCGATTAGTAATATCGTTTCATAAATTTTTGTAGTGATTCGGTGAATTTATATAATTTTTGAGCGAGAGACAGTTGCGCGTGGCTATCGTTTGTAGCTCAGAGGCTTTAGTGCTTGGTCCTATTAATTTTTATTTCATTAAATTTCTGACCGAGAGGAAGTTGCGAGTGGCTATCGTCTGTAGCTCAGAGGCTTTGGTGCTGGGTCGTATTAATGCTTGTTGTATTTTTTTTTTTTTTCGAACGGTGAGGTTGATTTATTAATTTGTTAACGTTAATTCATTTGTTTAACTTGTAGCATCTCGATCTAGATTTTAGATGATTTGTTACATTCATTTGTTACGTTCTCCCCTTTTTTTCTTTCTTTATCGTTAAATGATTTATTTTTTGATGTTTACTAAAAACATTTATTAACCTTCCAATTGTTTAATTCCACTCGTAGTCGTGTGATTTATTCTGTTAAAGAAAGTTCTTTAAACGCCTTTTCCAAGCTTTCTAGAGATACAGTGTTCTCTTCTTTAGGTAATTTGCGTAGGCTTATTGTAGCCTTTAAAATTCTGGCAATAATTGTTCGTATGGTTTTTACGTCTCTTTGCCTTTTCTTAGTAAGGTTATAATTCGTCGCTCTCTTCTTTCTGAGGTTTTGAATTTGTCCTGTTCTTCTGCTAGCAGGGAATATATTTGAGTTATCGTCTCTTTCAATCGTTTATTTTCGGCTTGTTCCTTATTCAGAGCCTTTTCCAATTGGTCTATTCTTTTATCTAAGTAGTTCCCGAATTCACAACGGTCATGATCATTGCCGATTAATGTATCAATATTTTGTTCTAGGCGTTCTAACCTAGTGTCTGTATAGATGCTTATTCCTTCCGGGGCTAGTATTGGTATCATTTATTTTATTTTGTATATGTATTTATATTAGGTTATCAAATATCTCCCTTCCGCCTTTTTGTCTTATAAATTTCGCGGTTCTGTACAAAGCTCTACAGAGCTCGTATCTGGCAATACTATACATCATTTGAAAGGTCTTAACATAACGTACGAAATAACGCTATGCATGATTAATTTGGATATTGCGTTCAAAAGTTATAGACGTGTAAACACGAAGTTCACTAACGCCGAAATTCGCGCTATTTTAAAGTTTTCCTTCGTCAGAAGTAAATCCGCTAGAGAAACGTTCCGTGAGATAAATGGTGTTTTGGGGAATGGTACGCTATCACTTCGAACCGCAGAGGAATGGTTTCGACGATTCAGAGCTGGTGAAAACGACACCATGGATAAGTCAGCTGGCGGAAGACCTGTGACGACGAATACCGATCAAACCATGGAATCTATCGAGTCAGACTGGCATATAGCATCTCGTGACATCGCCGAGGAGATGAGAGTTAGTAACCAAACCATTTTAAACCATGTGTTTAAGGCTGGATTAAAAAAAAGCTTGATGTTTGGGTGTCGCATGATTTGACGCAAAAAGCCAACTCGACCCATTTTTGAAGCGGATGGTGACTGGCGACGAAAAGTGAATCATATGCGACAATATCAAGTGAAAACGGTTGTGGTCCAAGGCCGATGGACCGTCTCAAACAGTGGCCGAGCCGGGATTGGCCTTCCAGAAAGGTTTTTCTGCGTGTTTGGTGGGATTGGAAGGGAACCATCCACTATGAGCTGCTCCCATATGGCCAGACGCTTAATTCTACCATCTACTGTGAACAACTGGATCCCTTGAATCAGGCTATTGACTAGAAGTGTCCACAATTGGCCAACAGGAACGGTGCAGTGTTCCACCAGGACAACTCCAGACCACACAGTTCGTTGATGGCTCGTCAGAAGCCTTCGGAGTTCGGATGGGAGGTTTTATCGCATCCACCGTATAGCCCGGACATAGTGCTAAGTGATTACTACCGGTTCCTGTACATGTCGAATTCCCTTGGTGGTAAAGTTGAACTCAAAAGAGGCTTGTGAAAAGTGGCTGTCCGAGTTCTTCGCAAGTAAGGAGAGGGGTTTCCACGAGACGGGTATTATTAAGTTGCCGTCTAGATGGAAACAGATTATCGAACAAAACGGCGCATATTTGTAAATCCGACCACTCTAACACTTTTTATAAAGCATGGAATATAAAGTAACAAATACTTGAAACAAATTATTGGATAATAATAAACATACCTAATCATTCGTGTTAGATTATTTTAGTCTTCTATAAATCATAAAGCAAAAAATTCTTGAAACTAAATATTAGACGGTATCGTAAAAGAATGTAAACATATGAGTCCACTGTGTCTTATTACGATCTGCGTCTTGTTCGTGCTGAACACTCTTATTGTGTGGCAGTGAGTGCATACGTCTAGCTTGCTGCTTTCGTGCTAGGTAGTTGAACGACTACGTTTTCAGAAAATTGTCAGATAAGTTTCTTTTCATACATATTTTATTATTGAATTATTTAATATTACATATATATACACATATTAGTATATATTATTTTTCTTAGTTCAATTATTTTACTTTCTTGATTTCTTATTTTTCTATAAGTATACACGAGTGTAAATACATATTTTTTATACATCTCATCGAAATACATATTTTTTAATCTATAAATTTTTTTTAAACGTTTTTTCTTAACAACAATGCACTTTACCATAATATTCTCATTGACTATTCTATATTCTCCGTTAGTTTGAGTATATTTTTTTGGGAACTCTTGGTACAGAAAAATGTATAGAATAAGAAATATGTTTTTTGATGAAGTCTATAACTTTTCTTAACAATCCGTTTTGAAACTTTTGGTATTTTACAAGATAATTTAGAAAAACCAGATTTTTACGGTATTATGATGGTTTTCACTATAAAAATGAAATTTCTTCAAATTTTCACCATTACATTTATAAGCACTCCAAAAAATATAAACAATATTTCAATATACTAAAGTGAAGCGACTAATATAATATGCAGATACAATCCCATTTTTTTTAATTCAAAAAGTAACTAGATTTTTCTGTCAGTACTATAATAATGCTCAACAACACAAACACTATGCTAAAGATTCTGTAAAATAAAATTTTTGTAAAAGCCTAAAAATCAAACCTTCGGGTAGTAGACAATAGATGGATATTATAAACAAATATGAATATGAAAAACAATTATTAATAAATTATGGAAATTAATTTTAAAAATTTATTCTACGAATCTCTTGTCGAGATCGTCAAAGACGATATATAAACATAAGTTTGATTATCTAATAACATAATTTACGTTGTGCTACACACTGAAAACAAGTCTAAATGCAAATGAGCAAAATTCGTAAAAGTATTTTTATTTCAATCTAACAAACATTTATTTAAAATCTATTATTTGAAATCAAAATATACAACATTAAAAGGAACGAATATGCTGTAATTTCGAAAAAGCTGTGTATTTGAAATGAATTGTTAGGTTTATTTGAAGAGCAAAAAATATTTGCTACGTTACAAATATTTTTAAATGATTAGAATTTCTAATACACCATACTTGCCTTATTCTATACTTTTGTATAAAATAATTTTAAAGTATGTTTTAGTTGTGTAAGTAATTTTTAAAATTAAGATTTTTAGTGCTGAAGAGTACATGTAACTGCCTTATTAAACAGTTAAACACTCTCTATTTATTAAGATTAAGTCCTAATAATAACCCTAATTAACATTCTGATCGGGATGCCTAAAGCTTGAACGGCAGATTGTGTGCGTTGAACATTCACTACCATTACATTTCGTACAATATAAATATATTACAATAAAAATGATGGAAAAATATGTAAATATAGTTAGCATTTATTGCAATATAGTATATAGTGTACGTTTACATCGTTAAAGATTACGAAAATGACGGTCTAATCAGTTAAGATACTACAATTTAATTTTATATTTTGTTTAAATTCTCAGTTCTTATATATCAAAAAAATATTTACTGTATTGAACTAAACATTCAGTATTTTAAATGTATAAATTACTTATTTTGAATAAATGGTTAATTAATGGTGTATGAATCAACCCTTTATTTAAATCTATAAAAATTTTTTCAGTATAGACTGATTTCTATGACATACGTTTTACTTGGAACTAAAAAAATGTATGTTTGATTTAATTTTATAATGTTTCTCTATTGAACTAAAATAATTAAGTTGCAACAAAATATCTGTACACTTTAAAAAAATTAACTTAACATTGAAATAATATTCATGGCCATTGTCAGCAATTCATCTATGTTTACGAATGCAATAGATTTCGAAAAAGCTGCTAATTAAAGACAGGGAACATTTCCAAAAATTATTTGATTGCTTTTTGTATTTTTGGAGTATCATATCAGAATTCTATATAATCCTATAATCATATTTGACATATAACTACCTTTTATAGAGAAGACAGAGAAAGATAGAGAGAGAGAGAGAGAGAGAGAGAGAGAGAGAGAGAGAGAGAGAGAGAGAGAGAGAGAGAGAGAGAGAGAGAGAGAGAAAGAATGAGCGAGCGAGAGGGGGAGGGGAGAAAAGAAAAATCCAAGGGGATTAACATGGATTGCTCGATGTTGGTGGGTGTTGCCATATCATGTACCTGCATGTACCCGCGAGTTACCTCTATGTTGTACGAGGCCTAGCAGGCAGTCTACCGATATACATTCAACAAATGTTGCCATCATTTTTTTTTTTTTTTTTTTGTTAAATTTGCAGTAGAAAATATCCTACCATCTAATCCTGACCGTATAGAATACAATAATTTAATTGTACTCTATAATAATTATAATAATTATAATTTTTAATTTAATTTTAATTTTAATTTTTATTATTATTGTGTATTGATGTATTTATGTTAATATAGATATGTAGTGATATTGTTACGTATTGTTTTCGATTGATTTGATTGGACTGTAAGACCAATGAAAAAATATTTATTAATTTGTATATAAACAGTCGACCAAAGTTCAATTAAATTATTTTAAATTAAAGGTCTATTTAGCTTAAATTAATGGGGTCTGTCATGATTTATTTTAGAGAAATTTATTGTAAATATGGTAGCATTATTAAAGATTATTGTTCAAAATGGATAGAAATGAATTTAAATGTTGTAATTCTTAAAGAAAAACTTACATTCCTTATTAGATGCAAGAAATTACATATATTTCCGGTACACATTAATAATAGATTTCATGATGAATATTTTTTGCAAGTTTATAGTAATAGTGTTTGTTTTGATCTAAAGAAAAATATTTTCTTTTTCAAAAATAAATTACTTAATTTGGAAATTAGAGATTTACATATTCAGATTCATTACTTAAATAGATATTTATTAAAGATTGAATATTATTTATATCAAAATATAGATAGAAATGATTTACATTAATTTTTTTTTGGTCAGAACAAGCATTTTTTTAAAACAAAATATATTAATAGACAAACATTAAAAAGGAAATTTGAATGTTTAAGAAATAAAAAATAATTTCAAAGCTATCAGATTAACAATGCAAACAATAAAAATTGGTTTAAGAATCTAACTGACAAGGAGATACCAAATGAAGTAGTAAACATCATGACTAAAGGTGCCAAACATGGAATATTATATTCTAAAAATAATCTCCCGATCAAAGAAATCATCGCAGAGGTTGAAAGTAATCTTTTTGGTTTAAACGCTGAAGTAAAAAATGAATGTAGGGCATCTTTGGTTAATGTCATTAATAATTTTAAAAGAGAAAATAAATTTGATAATTTTTTAAATAGTAATTTTATACATGAATTAATTAACGCGAAGAATTTTTTGAGAAATAACCCTAATATAATCTTCCAAAAGGCCGACAAAGGTAATGTAACTGTAGCTTCCAATAGACTTGATTACATAAATAGTATAAATAACATATTAAATGATGATAGTACTTAATTGAAAATTGGTAATCCACACATCATTAAGCTACAAAATAATTTGAAAGAGTTATTAAATAATTAGGAAAGAAATAAATTTAAATGATTCATTTGAAATGAAATTTAATTCATTTTAAATGAATTAAAAGAAATTTTCGGAAATATAACATTCAAATTTTCTTTAAAAATAGCAATAATTTGAGTAGGTTATTTAATAATTGCAAAGATAAGGATGATTTATGTTCAAAATCAACAGTTGTTTACAAAATGAATTGTATGGATTGTAAAAATACTATATTGGACTAACAGGTAGATATTTAAAAAAGAGAATTTATGAACATAAATATAGTTTTATAGGGTGTATCACAGGGGATGCTACAGTCCCGTATGTACACACCTATATTTTAGAGCGATGTCTCATGGTGCGTTTCGTCCCGAGTTTACCGACTGGACTCATCAGTAAGGCATTGTCGGTAACCCCTGTGTAATTGAACAATACACTGTAAGGCTTAATTATTAGAATAATAAATTAACAATATGAAGTAAATTTAAATTAAAAATTGAATTTAATAAAACAAAATATGATTAATACAATAACTTACTTAAGCAGAGATCAGAAAAAGAATGTATCTTCGAGCGCTCATACTGCGCCTTTATAAACTCTACTCCCCTCTCAATGGGGTCGAATTTCGAGCGATAAGCCTCACTCGCCGAACGCATCCCCAAACTCTCACGCAGCCTGACGGTCGGAGAGCCCGAGGTGGCAAGCCGAACACGTCACCTAATTTCGAACTTCCCAACATTTTCTCAAGGCTAGAATACGACCTATCTCATCATAAGTCCGTAGAATAGCTTTTTTAACGAAAATATTGGGAAGCTCCCGTCACAGCACGGATCATTGCTTTTAGGAAGCATAACCTGTTTACCTCTTTTGAAAACCTCAAGATTTTCCCATAGCAAGTATTCGCTCACCTTATATGTGATTCCGTATACAAGCTATTTTTTAAGGTAAAATCTTCGGTTTTCCCGTCACGGCACGGATTAAACATGTACCTTATGTGTACATATAGTTGGGCTTATAGTGAGAGTTCGCTCGCGATCGTTTCTATAAACTATAATATTAATAACTATGAGTCTTATTTCTTACATAATAAAAAAATTACGAAGTAATTTTTCGTGAACTTACTATTTTAAAACGAATATCTCAATTTCCAATCTCTGCTGTACAATAGTTTAACATTATAATTCGCTGAATTGCTGACGCACGCGAAGCCGCTTTGTCCGAAGTTTAAGAGTCCGAGAGATCACGTTACATTTCCCTTTTCTATGTGGGACTCGATATGACGATACGGAGAACGTATTTTGTTTATTTAAAATATATACTATATCGAGTCTATATATTATTATGCGAGAAACGTTATCTAAAGATTTTATTTTTATTGCATTAGTTCTCGATTACAATTATACTTTAAACTATTAAATTTAACTCTACATAAATACTTAACAGAATTACGATAAATCTTACAAACTACAACGCATAAATATATATATTGAATTCATAATAATTTTAAATTAAATACTATAAACGTTTCTTAATATATATATATATATATATATATATATATATATATATATATATATATATAATTACAAACTAAAACATTTAAGAAAATATTTAATCTTACGAACTAAACCATTGAAAATATAGATATAAAATTATCAAATAATATATTTAAAATATCTCTACAGTTACAAATTAAATATTAAAATAGACATTACATTACACACTAACAATTTTACTTTTTTAAAATAAAAGTTCTTGTGAGTCCGTAACAACTCTCCCCCCGTACAAAATTTTAATTATTTTGTACCTCGCTTTTCCCTAACAATTTTATCAATTTATATATAAGCCGGATATAATTCCCCTTCGGAGTGTGTACTTCTGCAACTCGTACTTCATTATCGGAGCCCGGGAACACGCGTACTACTTCACCTTTAATCCAAAGATTTCGCGGAGATTGTAAATCTATAATTAATGCAATATCTCCTATTTCTAACGGAGCATTAGTTTCATTCCACCTTTTACGCGGCATAATCGACGGCAAGTACTCCCGAAGCCAGCGCTTCCAAAACGCGTCCGCGTAACCTTGTGCTATTTTCCATTCTTTTTTAAGACATACATTTTTCGAATCGTATTTACCTAAACTCATATTTCCCGATGATGATCCAATCAAGAAATGATTCGGCGTAAGCGCTTCATTATCTCTCGGATCAAGAGAGACATGGGTAAGAGGACGTGAATTGACAAAGTGCTCTATTTCAATTATAACCGTGTATAATACTTCCTCCGTTGGTACTTGATCGTTTAGTATTGCTTTCAAGGCTACTTTAACAGAACGTATCAATCGCTCCCACGCACCTCCCATGCGAGGTGCGTCTGGAGGATTGAAACGCCATTCTATTCTATTTTTTAATGCGAATCCATTCATTTCATTATTATCTATTTGCTTAATTGCATTTTTAAGCACTTTACTTGCGCTCTTGAAATTCGTCCCGTTATCACTATATAAAACTAGCGGCATACCCCGTCTTGCCGCCAGTCTTTGGATAGCCATTATCGCCTTGCTATCTCTAAGAGTATTGCACACGTGGTTAAGCATGTGATCAGTACGCCCCATCGTTTTTCTCTACGGCGGCCAATTTTAATGTTCATGGGGCCAAAATAGTCAACCCCGCAACGAGTAAAGAGATTTTGTCTAGCAGCTAATCGACCGACGGGCAGTGCTGCCATTAACGGATTTTGGGGTTTGCCGCGACGTATACGACAGACAACGCATTTACTAATCAAAGATTTTAAAGTATTACGTAAGCCGATAATATAGAATTTTTGCCGAAGCTCGTTCAGTACGGTCTCTTTGCTTCCATTGTAATATTTTCGATGATATTCAGCTATTAATTTTTTGATCGCGTCATGCTTGCCATGTAAAATGATCGGCGCGTTATTGAAATCATCACTCGATATTAATATCGCTCGTCCGTTCGCTCTTAAAATTTGATTTTCATCTAAATATGGTCTTAAACTCCTAATTTGACTAGATTTTGGCAGATCTTCGCGTTTTAAAATAGCTTCTTTTTCTTTTTGAAAGAATTCACTCTGAATAAATCTAAAACAGTATTGTTCGTTTAACTGTATATTTTGAACCGGTGTATTTAAATTCTCTTTGTGTCTCCAGTAATTGAAAGCTCTCCGCACGCGTCACGCAATTATTAAAAGGCCTTGCCATCCCAATAATTTTAAAGGTAGAGAAAAATATGACGTTTTGCGCACAGTCATTACATACACGTTTCTTTTTTCTATATTCTTTATTTTAAAATCATTTTTTTGCTTATAGCCTTTTCTTGAGGCCATTCAGATTCCGCAAACTTTAAAAATTCGGGTCCCGAGAACCATTGTGATTCATTGTTGATACAAATACTATGAATAAATCGCGTTGCACTATCCGCGGGATTTTGTTTTGACGAAACCCAACGCCATTCTGAGCTTTGTGTAAGCTCTGAAATCTCTCCTAGATGATTGGCGACATAAATTTGATACAATCGGGGCTCATTGCGATTCCAGCATAAAACGATTGAGAAATCTGTCCACAAAACACGGCGCTGAATATTTATTTCTAATTCGCTTAGAACGAATTTCGTTAATCTAGCCCCGACTAATGCTCGGTGTAATATACATTACATTACACACTAACAATATTACTTTTTTAAAATAAAAGTTATTGTGGGTCCGTAACACCCTGCTTTAGACGCGGTCATATGGACCGGGTCAAGGGCTTATATATTAACCGTAGGCCTGTGTGGTCGCTCACGGGTTAACTAAGGTGCCAAGCTGCCCTCTGCTGGCAGACTTGGCATGTGGGTACCCCACAGTTTGCGTAGCTCACATATTACTTCCGGTTGAAAGGAGCATTGTTTAAAGTTTTTACATTCTTTTGATTTTGTGAATGTGGATATTTTGGAACATGGTATTAATATTAAGTATAAAAGGGAGAGTCTTGAAAATATTCACATTTCCAGGAATCGGAATAATGTGAATTTAATGTTAGAGTCTAGTAAATTGGACAATGTTTATCATTCCTTATTAAATTGAATGGTTTTGAACAATTTGTGTAGAGGGGGGAGGGAATTTAGATTTAATTTACTAAATTTGGTAGTGGGGATAAGATATATATAGATTAGAATATAAGGTTTAGTTTAGTCCATGATGAGGAGCCGTAGCAAGCTCGAAACATTGGACTGGATCTTCAATTAGGTAATGGTGTTGGGCATAGTCAGACTGCACTTTACTAACAAAAAAAATTTTTTCAGCTAATATTTTATTTTCAGATTAGTCTACGGGGGTGACTATAAATAAGGACAGTCTGACTGTCATTATAATTTTTAATTTAATTTTTATTTTTAATTTTTTTATTTTTGTGTATTGATGTATTAATGTTAATGTAGATATGTATTGATATTGTTACATATTGTTTTCGAAGGATTTGATTGGACTGTAAGACCAATGAAAAAATATTTATTAATTCGTATAGAATACAAATTCAAAATTAGAAGGCAATCGAAATATTAACTTACATTCAGGAAAAATTTCTAAAAATTAAAACATGATTTTCTTAATTCAAGAGAATTGATTTTCTTAAGAACGGAAATCCAGTCAAGTAAATAGTTATTTAATTACAATGTTCTAATTACTTAAATTTTATCATAATCTTAAAATAAGCATTTTCATTTTCTAGAAAACGTTTCTTTAAAAAAAGTTGATCAAAATTAAAATGGAAAACTTGAGTTTTTTACATTTAGTAATCATATACCTGAACACAATACTTTTGATTCTCTAAAAAAGGCTTTACAGAATCAAAATAATATTTTCTAGAAATTAGTATTTAATTGTTTTTATACAGTATACATAGAACAGCGTTACGCAATACATATATAAATAAATATGTTGTTAATCTAAGAAAACAAAATTTTGAATCAGAAGGTTATTAAATTAAAACAAAAAAGTAATGCATCGAATTCAGAAAATCTAATAGTTAGAATTGCAAATGATCAAAATACTTAAATTATAGATTGATCAAATCTGTGGTCAAAGAGTTTTCTGATATTATCAAAAGAACAATATTATCGAAATAATTAAATCAAAATTTTCTTAGTTTATGAAATATATTTTTCGAAATAATTCATTAAAATTATATAGTACAAAAATTCTAATATAAAGTAAATATTACTTGATTCAAGAAATTAATGCGACTGTTTTGTACTAAGTATATATTTTCTTTAACCAAGTAATCGCATAAACTTTAACCAAGTATGTAGTTACTAAAATAAAGCTTATATTTTCTCAAAAGCAGAACACAAATATTGGAAATTAAATGAATATTTTCTTATCTAAAGAAATTATTATCTTGAACCGACAATTACAAATTTAAAAACTGGAAAACAAATTCTTAGATTAATTAAATATCTGATTAATTAATTAAATTTTTTACTGCAAATTTAACAAAAAAAAAAAAAAAAAAAAAAAAAACAAAATGATGGCAACATAGCTAGTTTCATGTATATCGGTAGACTACCTGCTAGGCCTCGTACAACATGCGTGCAGATGGACAGATAATAAACAGTGAGAGCAGGTGAGAAAAAGAGACGAAACAGTATAGAGGAATCTCGCGGGTACATGAAGGTACATGATATTGCAACACCCACCAACATCGAGTAATCCATGTTAATCCCCTTGGATTTTTCTTTTGTCCCCACCCACTCTCGCTCGCTCATTCTTTCTCTCTCTCTCTCTCTCTCTCTCTCTCTCTCTCTCTCTCTCTCTCTCTATCTTTCTCTGTCTTCTCTATAAAAGGTAGTTATATGTCAAATATGATTGTAGGATTATATAGAATTCTGATATGATACTCCAAAAATACAAAAAGCAATCAAATAATTTTTGGAAATGTTCCCTGTCTTTAATTAGCAGCTTTTTCGAAATCTATTGCATTCGTAAACATAGATGAATTGCTGACAATGGCCATGAATATTATTTCAATGTTAAGTTAATTTTTTTAAAGTGTACAGATATTTTGTTGCAACTTAATTATTTTAGTTCAATAGAGAAACATTATAAAATTAAATCAAACATACATTTTTTTAGTTCCAAGTAAAACGTATGTCATAGAAATCAGTCTATACTGAAAAAATTTTTATAGATTTAAATAAAGGGTTGATTCATACACCATTAATTAACCATTTATTCAAAATAAGTAATTTATACATTTAAAATACTGAATGTTTAGTTCAATACAGTAAATATTTTTTTGATATATAAGAACTGAGAATTTAAACAAAATATAAAATTAAATTGTAGTATCTTAACTGATTAGACCGTCATTTTCGTAATCTTTAACGATGTAAACGTACACTATATATTATATTGCAATAAATGCTAACTATATTTACATATTTTTCCATCATTTTTATTGTAATATATTTATATTGTACGAAATGTAATGGTAGTGAATGTTCAACGCACACAATCTGCCGTTCAAGCTTTAGGCATCCCGATCAGAATGTTAATTAGGGTTATTATTAGGAATTAATCCTAATAAAGAGAGAGTGTTTAGCTGGTTAATAAGTCAGTTAGATCTGCTCTTCAGCACTAAAAAACTTAATTTTAAAAATTACTTACACAACTAAAACATACTTTAAATTTATTTTATACAAAAGTATAGAATAAGACGAGTATGGTGTATTAGAAATTCTAATCATTTAAAAACATTTGTAACGTAGCAAATATTTTTTGCTCTTCAAATAAACCTAACAATTCATTTCAAATACACAGCTTTTTCGAAATTACAGCATATTCGTTCCTTTTAATGTTGTACATTTTGATTTCAAATAATAGATTTTAAATAAATGTTTGTTAGATTGAAATTAAAATACTTTTACGAATTTCGCTCATTTGCATTTAGACTTGTTTTCAGTGTGTAGCACAACGTAAATTATGTTATTAGATAATCAAACTTATGTTTATATATCGTCTTTGACGATCTCGACAAGAGATTCGTAGAATAAATTTTTAAAATTAATTTCCATTATTTATTAATAATTGTTTTTCATATTCATATTTGTTTATAATATCCATCTATTGTCTACTACCCGAAGGTTTGATTTTTAGGCTTTTACAAAAATTTTATTTTACAGAATCTTTAGCAGAGTGTTTGTGTTATTGAGCATTATTATAGTACGGACAGAAAAATCTAGTTGCTTTTTGAATTAAAAAAAATGGGATTGTATCTGCATATTATATTAGTCGCTTCACTTTAGTATATTGAAATATTGTTTATGTTTTTTGGAGTGCTTATAAATGTAATGGTGAAAATTTGAGGAAATTTCATTTTTATAGTGAAAACCATCAGAACACTGTAAAAATCTGGTTTTTCTAAATTATCTTGTAAAATACCGAAAGTTTCAAAACGGATTGTTAAGAAAAGTCATAGACTTCATCAAAAAACATATTTCTTATTCTATACATTTTTCTGTACCAAGAGTTCCCAAAAAAAATATACTCAAACTAACGGAGAATATAGAATAGTCAATGAGAATATTATGGTAAAGTGCATTGTTGTTAAGAAAAAACGTTTAAAAAAAATTTATAGATTAAAAAATATGTATTTCGATGAGATTTTGAACTTTTAGTTAAATCATTTGTTCGAATTTTTTTTTTGCATTTTACGAGATAAGTTAGAAAAACAATATTTTGACTGGATTTTAATGTGATTTATTATAAAATTGCAATTATCACCAATTTTTACTACCATATATATAATTAGAATGCTGAAAAACATATATAACGTAATAAAAAACATATATATATATATATATATATCATATCATATCATATTAATTTATAAAGCAAAGCGTGTTTTTGTTTGTGCAAAATAACCAAAAAAACTACTGAACCGATTGTTTGAAATTTGACATATAAATTCTGTATTATCTTGGGGAGGACATAAGCTATGCTTTTTATTGAAAATGGTTTTACTTTCATCAATAAATTAAGTTAACGGTTTTAACAGTCAGTTTCACTAGTGGCCACTAGCTGGCGTCTTGAATCACGAACATCAACTCAAAGTAGTCCGCTTCAAGTATTTATACCAGGCCAGCTCATACGAATGATCCTATTCAACTTTAGGATTCTTATCCTTAAGAAAGTGTGACGAAGTCGGTTATACCTTTTTTGTTTTTCAGGTTTGTCTGACACTACTCTCACACTTTATGGATATCTTTTGATTTTTATAAATTTTATTTTCTCTTTTGTTGGAAAATCTTTCTTTCTCTCTCTCTCTCTCTCTCTGTCTACGCTTATAAAATGGTTTTATATGCCAAATCATACTGAACATAATTTGTGAATACAAATTATATTTTTGTTATTATATGTAATGTTAACTTCAAAATTGACAATAGACTGTGTTGTTTTAATTTGAACAAAAGAAAGGATGGCAAAATAGGGGTTTTAACCAATATCTCGGAACTATGTCTATATATAATACATCGTCACTTCTGCATAAATAAAAAGATAATATCAGCGCCCGCTTAAAAAATACGTTATTCGCATATCAACATTTTGCTTAATTTCAGTTGGCATCACTACTAAAATATTCACGGTATTTAATTGAAAAAACGGAATTATACGATATATATATATATATATTTTTTTTTTTTTTTTTCTAAATACGGTTTCTACTGAGAAATATTGAATTGGCGTGTACGAGCGGTTGAATACGATATCCCGTTGGCTCAGGATAATTTCTATTGGGAGTTTTGTGCTCGTACGATAGAATGCGATGTGAATAAAAATTATATTTTTGTTATTATATGTTATGTTAACGTCAATATAAAAATTTTAACAAAAATCAGGTTAGTCTACTAATTGAAAAATTTGGTAGCTCTTTGCTATAAGAGGTTTTCTTAGCTTTTGATGTTTGCCAGTTTTCCTTATGGTGTTGCCGTAGGTTTTAAAACTTGAGCTGCTTGCTACCTACTATATATATATTTATACATGTAGCAATAACATTTCTTTTTGGTTGCTACCAGTATAAGTTGCTCATCTTTTATTGCACTTCCCGCTGCCAGCCTATTATTTCGACAAGCTTTCCTTCTGCACGCGCTCGAAAAACATCTGGAATATCGCACGAAACGGCCAGTACCTCGCTTTGGCCACCAGAGGCCCTCTTTTTCAGTCGAAAATTTTTACTGCAGTCTGGCCCATAAGCGTCGGTGATCTCCCCTTATTATCTCTGCTGGCAGTTGCATAACTGTTTCGACATTTACATGGGGAGTATAGGAAAATGCATCTTAACCGCAACATTGCCATATCTGCTTATCGGCAACTTAACGGAGGCCTTTCAGAACACCCCATGTCGGTTATAGTTATCAGTTGTGCTAGCCATTCATTGTAGAGGGTTATAATTGTATCCGACTCGTTCCATTTAGTTAACTTGATGACTATGAAAACAGTAAAACAAAACGCACACAAACAAATTACAACACAAAAAATATTGACTCCATAGTTTAATGTTTTCCATAAAAATCCGATTTACAAACAAAATGAATTATAACATGCACTTATATTTTAGATATAATGTACTATTGCGTGACTGAACAGTTTGCATTTGCTGTTTTACTATTACCATGTACTAAGAAAATGAGTTTTACCCATTGGTAAGCTGAATAATAGGCATTTCAATTTAGTAGGATAAATGCTTTATGAAAATCATTGTAAACTTCCCTAGACTTCTAGATTTCTAGTATCAATTTAATACACCAGATCCAATTAACGATCAGAGCAGGTGGGCCTAAGGTATGAAATCATTATTTAAGATACCAACTATGCAGACAATATTATACCACCTTGTGAGTATATAAACGTTGCCAATCGCTGTCATATAGATTTCAATATGTAATTTTGGTCCGTAATATCAAATGATAGCAGATATTTTGGAGTCTGAACAAATTTAGATTTCTTTTTATACTTTCAAAAATAATTTGCATATCTATAAAAAAGGTATAAATGTAAATGTATACAAATAAGTAATGAAAGCAATTTATTATTCTTTGATATTTGTATAAAGTCTAGGTGCTACTGATTTTCCAATTCCAATAGATAATTCTATTTTTGATATTTCCTTATTTTCAACTACTCGGTACATTTTATGTCCAGTTGTATTATAGTAAATTTTCATTTTTGGCTCTTCATTATCAAAAATACCATTTACTTTCATTTGGCGAATAATCAATTCTTTAAGTAAAGGTGGGAATTCCATTTTAC
Organism: Sycobia sp. Sy_11; assembly: GCA_018907035.1. NCBI lineage: Eukaryota > Metazoa > Arthropoda > Insecta > Hymenoptera > Epichrysomallidae > Sycobia > Sycobia sp. Sy_11. Next base: position 59,483 of record JACCIC010000048.1, read on the forward strand.
TAGGTAAAATTCTTACATCAGCCATTTGATTTGATTGGCACACTCTATTTTCTTTACATTTAGATATCAGAAAATAATCAGCTTTATATGTAGCAGATTCCAACTGAACCAATTTTTGTTGCATTTTACCACGAAATGTTCTTTCAACTAAAGCAATAACTTTACGTTGACACTAGAAAATATAAAAATCTCTAAGAATTTAGTTTACAACTGACAAAAACTATGAATATTTACATCAATGGATGGATGTATAGGATCAGGCAGAGCTTCTACATTCCTTATTTTTGTGTAACAAGCTTCAGGATATCTTTGAAATCTACTTCTACAAATTATTCTCCCCACACCAAAATTCTTAAGATTCCCTAAAATTTCCCAAAGAGACTTTCCTTTGAAATTTGTTGTACGTCCAATATATTTGTACGGCATTATTCTTATTTGACACTGTTTTTGTAAAAATATTTATAATTATTAAGATATGTAAGAGAAACTCAACTTGACTATGAAAAAACGTGCAAAAATTACTAAATTAGAAACTTTAAGAAATAGAAATAAAATATAATATTACCTAAAAATTAGAGTTTATTCAATGGAAACTCAAAAAGACCTTTTCAAATATGTTGGAAGCCAGCATCGAATAATACTGCCAAAATTATAGACGGTAGAGAGAAGGAGTGGAAACTCCACCAACGTATCAAATTATACGGCAGGACTTTGGGACAAAATTGACCACAAGGGGGCGGAACTCTTTGAGGTTTGTGATGACTCAATTCTTTGGAAAGAAGAATTATAATGCACCAAAAATATACTAGAATGAAATCAAACGTAGAGCTACTATAAATGTTAATAAAAGAAAAAAGAATGTATATATGTTACAAAACCTTTATTTTATATTATTTAAAAATATTGAATATTTAATAAAAATAATTATATTGTGATAACGTACAATAAATGAATATGTAAAATAAAACACGACTTTAAGGTAAAATCATAGATTTATTAAATAAAAACTATGGAACCCGAGCGGTAGTCAAAAGGAAAGTATGTGCATCGTGAAAACTTCTTCATCCATTCCCCCGCATACATTGCAAAATATCCACTCCAAGTATCACGAGAGCTAATCAGCGCATTGACCTTCCTTCTTTTTCTCTTCTTTTGAGGCCAGATAGATCACAGATTGATAGTACGAGGATTCTTCTGCCTAGCGAACATTTCTTGATCCGCAGTTCAAAAATTTGCGCCATCCAGGCAATTCAAACTATGCGCATGCAAGTTTTCTCGCGAGTAAACTTATTTATAAAATCTAGATAACATATTTAGTTGAAGGGAATGCAGATATATTAATTCTACATAAATAATAATTATTTTTACTGTATAATATGTCTTTAGCACTATCAAGTGATTTAATATTATAATTATTATTAAATCTATTATAAAAATATATATTTTCCTATATGTATTAAATACTCATTTTTTATCGTTTTTAAATTACATAATTATATTTCACGATTATGAAAAGATTGTTGAAAAGACATGATAAAATACAATTTCATGACGCATCGAATAAGTTATGACACACGTCATAAGTTGCTCGTTCAAATGCATGCAATTGAAGAAAAGAGAATGGGGTTATGCAGTGAGCGTGAAGAGAGGGAAAAGTTAAATCTCTGCTCTGCTACTTTTGCTTCTTTTCTTTCCCTTACTCGCTTCGGCTTTTGATTTCTCTCTCTCTCTCTCTCTCTCTCTCTCTCTCTCTCTCTCTCTCTCTCTCTCTCTCTGTTGCACGGCGAACCATTAAGGGATTTCCATGACAGCGATGTCTACCGGATAAATCGGAACTATCATTTTCGGCTAATTTTTGATAAACTTTTCCTATGTAAAGCGAGCGGCGTTTCTACTCCTTCTCTCTACTCTCCTTAATTTTCTCCATAACCAAAACTACGCTAAAATAAGCAACAAAACGCCCAGATAACATGGATTGCCGAACACCTGTTGGCTCCAATCTTGAAGTCTGTTTTTGTCCAGATTGGATCCAACTTACCGCCAGCAATCAGAGCAGAAACGGGTGGATCCGTGGTGCTTGTTTATTGTTCCATCAGTTAGAACGTCAAATCGTGCATACATTTTGGAGTCGCAAGTTACAAATCTAAAACGAATGCTTGTTATAGGTTAAGGTTTTCGAGGTTGAATGCAGTTTCGCGCATATATAGGATAATATATATATATATGATCAAATTTGATCTGAACTGATGTATTGAAACACCGTGCGCAAACTAAATCGGTAAAATTTTTTTTCCTATATTGGTGTAACCTTTCTTGATGTCCGTGTGAAATTTGAGCACCATATCTCCATTACCTTGTGCTTGTCAGCTGTTTGTTTACGATGCAAAAAGTTTGTCTGGCGATATTGGCTATGGACTTATGGTGTGTTCACCGTAGCGGATTTTTGAATTTTGGAAAGAGGAAAAAGTCACAGGGAGTCAAATCTGGCACATATTTTTAATATACCTAAAGTAACGATTCACATTTAAATAACTAAATATTTAATAACTAACTATTTTTGTAGAATGAACGAAAATAGACTAATATAGAAGAGTAAATTCAATGAAAATGATCGGATGTTGCATGTTTATTAGTTTACCCTTTTACTTTTAAATTATTAACTTCAATTTCTATTTTATTTATAGCATTAAATCAATTCTATTGCCACTTCTTTCGTATATATTTTATATAATAGCAAAATAATATTATATTTTGTGAGCATCTCCATGGCGGCACTTCTTTGAGTGATCATGTTCATAAACTGGACATAAGCACTACCAACGAAAATAGACTAGTATAGAAGAGTACTTCTCATGTAAAATTTTTTCCAAAACTTCTGGATTACAGCCATTAGTACTATAAAGCAACCATTTGATCATGCCACACCCAATTGTAAATATAGAAATAAAATGCTTTAGAGTTGCTCCCGTCACTGCTCCGCCATGGAGATGCTCACAAAATATAATATTATTTTGCTAATATGTAAGATATACACGAAAGAAGTGACAATTGAATCGATTTAAAACTATAAATAAAATAGAAACATAAATTAATAATTTTAAAAGTAAAAAAGTTAGCTTATAAACATATGCAACATCCCATCGTTTTCATTGAATTTACTCTTCTATACTAGTCTATTTTCGTTGATTCTACAAAAATTGCTTTTCTGCACTTCAAGTAATATTGAATAAAATAATTATTTAGTTATTTAAACGTGAATCGTTACTTTGGGCATATTAAAAATATATGTCCCTGCAGAAAATAGGTTATAAAAGTTGCTTCAAATTCTTTGAAGATTTATTTTTTGTCCATAACGCTTTAAATTTTTTTTTCATGACATTCCATTTTATTTTTTCATTCCGAAATCTTATATCAAAGTTTAATAATAGACATTTTTGCAATATCAATTTTTTTTGTGTAGAAAATGGTTATTAAGGATGCGTGTAATACGAGTTTAAATTCTCGGAATCAGAGTAGGTCGACAATTTGTTTATTTATTGCACAATTTAAAAAAATTGTTCTTTTTTTACTGTTTTATTAATAGTTTTAAGAGGCCTACGATGGCTCGATGGCTAGAGCGAAGGACAAGTAACTTGGTGATCCGAGTTCAAATCGCAGTCTCGGCCGATTGACACAAGCACCGCTGTAATAATTTGCATGTGCTTTGTTTACAAACACATCGTAGACCTCCGTCGCTGATTCACACCAATACTTGGAAGCAAAAATAGAGCAATGTGGAATAACATAAAAAAAAATTAATAGTTTTAAAACTATGGCTTATATCGAAAAATTTTTCGTATAGAAATTGTGTAGGAAATAAATGAGACACAAGTAAGTACTTTAAAAACCTAAAAAATCTATTGTTAAATAATCAATATATATATACATACATAAATTGTACGATATGTAAATGCTATAAAATATATAATTTTCTAGAAAATGGGCAACTCAAATGGATATAAAGATTAATATTTTTCTTCACTATTACATGTTACAAAATTAAGATAATTGCTTATTGGAGATATTTTAAATGTCCGAAAAATAGTTAGTAATTATACCTAGAAGTTATATCTAGAAATTATTAAGATATAAATCTTAATATAAAGCTATCATCTATATATATATATATATATATATATTTAAAAAATGAACCTATATCAAAAAAATTCTTGCGATTTTTACATCGTCAATATATAGGACAACTTATTTCTACAACTATTGTTATTTATATGTTGGTTTCATTAATTTTTTTTTCATTATGACCAGTGCAGAGCGTGTAAAAAAGCATCGTATTGTGAAAAAAATTTTTAATAGGACTTGACCAAATTTATGTATTTTTACGAACTAAATTTATTATGAATCGATACCAGTACATTAGTTATCATAATATGTTATGTATAACTTGTAGCGTAGTTGATAATGCACTTGCTTGTGAACCAGAGGGTCGTCGGTTCGAGTTCGGCCGATCGGATGTTTTTTTTTAAACAAAATCATATTATTTGTAATGTTCATTAATTGATTATGGTAATAAAAATATAAATATATGTCAGAATGTAATCTTGTATCTCTAATAATAGTATATATAAATATAATATAATACGCATACATGTAGGTACACCTCTTCGATGAAATCGAACACAATATATAATCTCCAATAAATACGTAATTCATGGATGATTATACAAACGAATAACAATCGATTTTTTTATTTTATATTTGATTAGTTTTTTATTTATCATTTTCTACCCATCATTTAGACTATTTAAATAGAAAATTCCAATCAAATTGATCACTATAAAAAATGTCATATATCTGGCTTTAGAATAGATTTTTATCACTATTACATAAAATGCGAAAAAGCTGTCAGAAATGCGTTTCATCATATTTTTAAGTAAATGTATATTTTATAAAATCAACGTACTTTATATGTAAGAAAAATTGCAATTAGTATTAGTTATATATGCCGTATGTAAAACATAAGAAAGTATTATCTTGTATAATTACATAGTCGTTATAATATACTTATAATTTTATTTAAATTTTTATTGTAATTAATAATGTTTTTGTTCAAATTGCAAAAATCAATTCATTGTGAATGCTAAAATGATTCGTATGTAAGTTTCTTATCCCCCTCGGGATAGTTTACGTGGTATTTTCCAGGGTACTTTGAGGGGGATCAGAAAAATAATTTACAAGAACGAAGTGTATTTTTTAGTAACAAAAATATAAAATACGTTTATTCAACAAACTTGATCGGGCACGACACTGTAACAAAAGATAAAATGATAATAATTACTTAAATGTAAGAAATATATATATATTAACTTAAACTAGATATATATAATAAATCTAAGTTCACGCTATTTTCCGCGATGTTTATTAATCGGGCGCTCTTTACCGCACGGATACATGGTGTTAGTTTCCATGTGGGAATTTAAACGAGACAGGTAGAATTTAATCTAGGCAAAACTAAGGTTGGCTTAATTCCGCTGGTCTTTAGAGGAGCGCCTTGCAATCAGGATCGCTTTCACTTCTGGATTGGTAAAATTATTAGCCGTCTGTCTGTTGAGGAGCGCCTCGCAACAGACATTAAGCTAATATTTGTTAATGTTGCTAATGTTTATATATATATATATATATATATATATATATATATATAAACATATATTTCGAGTGTAAAATATTTAATTGTATTTGTAAATTCAATACGGCGGGTGATTTTATTTGGGACACACGTTGTATATATTCGGGCATGTATTAAAGGGGGATAGCCGACGCCGGTCTAATACATTTGGCGTGGCTCTCTCTCGCTGCGCGAGGTGTATCCCCTCTCGCGCACTTTTCTGGTCTTCTTAGCGGTTGAGAGAGAGAAGATATATTATGCTCTCGCTCTTCGTTTTTTGACTGTCGTGTCGACTGCATTCTTCAGTAGTCGCCGCTACCTTTCCCCGTTCTCGGTATATTTACCGTGTGTTAATATATTACATTAGTTTCGTATTCGCATTAGATTATTTTTTAGATAATTGTTTTTGCTTGTAATAATTTTCGCGTGTGCGACGAGATTACATAATTATTCGTTTGTAAATTATTATGTATTTTCGGAATAAATTTGTGCGTGTGTGATTGAAGTGAAATATTTGTTTGTGTATAATTGAAATAAATTTGCGCGTCCGATTTTATAAATATCAATTATTTATAAATAATAATATCGATTATATATAAATAATAAATGCATAAATATATATTATATTTATGCATTATATATACTATATATATGCAAGACATAATGAACTAAATTTACTAAATTTAATATCTATAATGTACAATTGTGAATTCAAAATCTTCATACGTGTAAAGCAAAACTATAAACTGAAAATCGCGGAATTCGCGACGATCAGGTTGTATTGTCTATACAGCTTAATACACGGAAAACTTTAATTCCGAATAATTAAAGATTAAATTTAAAATAATTGGGCAATGACCCCGATTAGCGTTCGAACACGTGACAATCAGAACAATGTAAGCGCGAATATTAAATATACCTGACTCATGAACGTAGACCAGGAGAGGGCAGAGGGGGACTCGCACGAATCGCGAGAGAGAGTCGCAGCCGCACGTCAACCAGCGTGGAAAAGATTTCTCGCGCACTCTGCGCCTACGAACTCGGGAGTCAGTAAAGACACTAGTCGCTACATTTCACGCACCCCATTTTTGTTAAATAATATGGAAGTCTCATTTTTGATACTCTTATATTATTTAATATACAACACGCAAATAAAAGAATATGGGCAAATTAATATTATAATGAATACACGAATAATTGAACGAATAGTTAAATCGAACCATCGTAGCCATTTTATAATAATTATAATTACTATTATTATTATAACTAAATATTATTAATAAACCGAGATAATTCAATATTAACTATTTAACATTATTTAACAATATTCAGAATGTTGAATAATGTTAATAATAAAGAATTATTTAATATTGTTGTTATTAAAATAATTAAACATAATTAAACATAATTAAACATATAAAAATAATTAAAAAAATAAAAGCCCAGAGAAATATATGATTGATTATTATTTAATTGTAATTGTCGTAATTTATTATAATAATTGTTATTTTATTATTATAATTATCCAGAATTCGAAAGAATGAAATACTAATATAATTATTATTTAATTCTTATTATAATTTGTTATAATAATTACCATTATTATTATTATATATAGACACGGTCTCCCGTTCCCTTACCTTCCCGCTCCTCAAGTCATGCGCAGCCCCCTGCGGAGGGATAGTGAGATTAGGTGCCGTAAAGAATCGCGTAAATGAACCGCATTGCAAACAGTGAATACAAACAGTGAATCTAAAGTAATCGTAACAAATTAATAATTAAAAATTAGTAACTCTAAAACAGTATCAATAAATAATAATAATGAAATTGGAAAGGAAGCTACGAACAGTTGGAGATATTACAAAGAAAAATAATATCTGTCCAGCTAAGCAAACATAATGAAATTATTACAAATGTGTCAATATCATTATAAATACTTTTGAGGATTATGAACTACGAATTCTGAAATAATCATTAAATTTGATGAAGTATATACATGTAGAAACTTGTGTGGTTTAGTCAAATGAATTTTCCTTTATTTAGGTAGTAAACCATGACTGACTTGACAAGGCATAGGCAATGAAACCAATGTTTGATAATTATGTAGCCTATTAAAGATGCTATTTAATAATTTACTCTATGCAAATGAGGATGCAGGACTTATTAGAAGAATAAATAGATATATTCAAGTGAGGAAATAAATAAAGGAGAGGAAATTTGCTACAATGAATCAGCTCGAAGACGAGAGAGAGCTACAAAGAAGTATTTGCGACAGGAAGCTATATATTTTTTGTATTTATATATTTCATAAGCTCATTCAAGAGGCAAATTTATAAACTCATTATTAGATTATGTCAAATTTTATGATATTTAATAGTACTTATCAGTGTCATAGCGAGGCGTAGGAAATTATGATTTAGTATAGTAATGTTGTGAAATATACTTTTTGGTTGTAATTCTAATTTTTGTATCATTTCATGATAGCCACACATTATTTTTGCAAAGACTTGATTAATCAAATCAGAAAAAAAATCAAGAAAGAATTTTTATCTTATATTAATTAATATTAACGTTATATTAATTATAATTATTATGAAGTTGGTGGGTAAGAAACGCAATTTCTAATTACTGTATTATTGTTGTTATATTGTCATTATAAAAAAAAGGAAATATTTTTTTTCCCTACATTAATAAATAATTTCTATTGGTATTACGGTTCAATTAAATAGATTAAATTTAATACATAATAAAATTAAGTTATATTTATATCAATACTATCTATACAGATACAGTCGACATAAACACAATTAAAGTAATTTGTTTTATCTTTTTGAATTTATGTTTTAATCGATTTTGGCTGCTCATGTTACAAATAATTATAAATTGTAAAGGGATTAAATGCTGTCACATACCGAAGAAGTTCAATTGGTACGCGTATGTTAAGTACTAAATTAGCAAACGGTACTAAGTTATGATTTAGTTAGCAAAAGGGTAATCTGTAAAGCACATGGAAAATTTTGTATTAGGGCATGTTTAAACAGATTGTTATGTACGATGCGTATATTGCTGGTATATCATTTTGCTATTATATGTTATTATACGTGCGCTGCTAGGGAAGATTGTTCCTTTGGAAAAAAGGAGTGCATTCCTAGTAACACTGGTCAAATGTATGAACAAGAAAATTTATCTAAACAGGACTTGACTTATTTTAGATAATGTTATGTTAAACGAAGAATCAATAATTTTCACAACTATAATGTTTAAAGGAAATGTCTATTACATTTGATGTGATTTTTTGTAGAATTTAATTTCTCTCTTTTGACAAGTTTCATTGAATATTAATGATTTTGGAGAATAATGGAAAAGACCAAACTTGTAGAAGATGAAAAAAAAATAAGAAGAAATGATTTGTTCATTGTTATCGATTCAATTTTTTGCATCTATGAATTTCACACCAATCAATACTAATTACCAAGGTGAAATTTTTACTCGTTCGAATAATTAAAAAAAAAGTGATCTCTTTAAAGAAAAAAAAATAGTAAAAATAAGAAATAAATATTAATCTAGAAATTTGTAAAGTATGTGGAGCGGATTACGAATCGATTGTTAAAAAAAAAATTAATTGAACTAATATTCCTTAATACAATTGAGAACTGCCAATAATATTAAAGTATGAAATACGGTAGGGTGCGATGGTGAAAAAGAAATTTTAAAAATCAGTTATAGAAAAAAATATATAGACTAAAGAAAAATTTATTAGTAGTAAATTAACCAAATTACATGAATTAAATACAAAGTTTTTTTGTATCTTATTATTACTAAGCCACCGTAAATATAGGTTAAACCAAATATTGTGTAATTGGCGATCGTAGTTGTCGCGTCCGACGTGAGTTGATCACCGTCGTCCGCCGTCGTACGTCCCCCCCTTCTTCGTTCTCGGGTTTAACGACCCGAATTTGAGAGAGACGCGCGGCGAAAAAAAGGGAGAGTCACACTCTGGCCTAGGATGACGAAAGGAAAGGAACGATATAAAGAAGGTGAAGAATCAGGGGAGATACGAAAGGTAAACGGAGCGAAGATGGAGAAAAAGTGGAGAATCAGGCGACTGAAGAAATAAAGGAATGGAGCGAAGGTGGGGACAACAGGCTGGCAAGCGGAAGAAGAAGTAGTTCTCCCCTTCCCTTTAATATAGTTTTTTTTTTCTTTGTTTTTTTGCAGACGGACAAACTGATGGACAGCGAATTCGTGGCCCAGCTGAATGATTTACTGGGAGAAATGTAGGGTCAGGAATTGACACTTTCCGTTGTCCAACGTGGACAAAGGGCTGCTCGAGCAAACTCGATCAGCTGGTTCCTTCTGCACCCTTCCTCCGAAGTGATTGAAGAGCTGGAGGAGGAGAGTTCGTATTCGAACGAGGAAGGGTATATCCCTATAAGGGCGTCTTATAGTCAGCCCGGACCCTGCCGTCCGAAGGGCCACGATTCTTGAGAAGGGATTCCACGTGCCCAACGCCCTTCTGAATCCGAGACGGCTCCTCCAAAAGCAGAAGCTTCGGGTCATGAGGAATTACGTTCCAATCAGGAATGAAAAGATACATAACCCGAAACATCCTTCACTTCTCCCCGAGCAGGTATCCAGGGTCAAGAGGGAGTGAAGGAGGAGGGAAAACCCAGATCTGCAGCAGGAGCGGCGCGATGAGAAGAGGTTCCCAAACCGCAATCCACCACTCCTGAGGAACTATCCTCAGGATTAGAGGGGGGTATGACACCGCATACTCCAGAATCTGATAACTCGCCCGTTCCTCCTGAAGCTGGACCTTCGGGCCTTGGGACGGACAGAGAAACTAATACGCCTCTCCCAAGGCTGATCCCACTTCAGCGAATAGAGAAGAATCTCCTGGCAGCCTTAGTCGATTTCAAGGCTAAGGCTGAAATCGCCAGGAGAACTGAAGTTAGACTCCTCCATCTCTGGGAGGATTTGCGGAACCGACCAAGTGGTCCTAGATAAGTTGGTCCTGTTATTTACCGACATCTAGAAGAGTTAAAGGAGTTAGCCAATGCTCGGGATGCTTTCCTGAGCCTACACCGACGGCGCCGATATCAAGCTCACGTTAAGGAACCATGGTTGCACTCGCTCGTCAAAAAGCTGCCGAAGCTGAGGCGAAGCGAGGGTAAGAACAGCTCAAACGGTCTCGAGAAGAGGCCCGTAGTGTATGAGAGGGTATCCCCTCTTCCCTCCGGGAATCTGCAGAAATAGCAGTGAATGCTAGGCTGAGGAGTTGAAATGGTACTCCGCAATCCGGAGGGACATGTGGTGGAGAGGGACCAAGTCGTACCTCTGGTGCCACTGTCGGTACAAGCAGGGGAATACCCCCGAGTGCCCCACACATATCGGACACTTGGCCTGGGGCTCCAACGACATCTCGGCAAAACAGTGTATTGCAGCCCACACTAAGGGATTTCCGGTCCTACATATATTCAAAAACTGTACTTGATACCAACTTCACTAGTAGTTGTCCAATTGCATATTCACCTTCTTTATGGTGTCTTATTTATGGTGTCTATTTCGTCCTTCTCGCATAATCTTCTTTACTACGACATGGAAAGCTAGTGCCTTCGAAAACAATAACACCTGGACTGATGTATGTACCAATAACATAGCACTTGGAATAAGGCATTTTGCTTGTATGCTCTGCATGTACAAAAATTAATACTCGTGCAGGAGCATCTGCTATGAAACACTTCAAAACAACTGAAATTTTCTTGTGCTCAAACATCATTTAAAATCAATAAAATTTCTTCGACAAATTCGTTTAAAAAATTTATGGCATTGGTTGGCTTGGCAAATCCTTTGAAAATGCCTGTTCATTCTGTAGCACTATTTGTAATATTAGCGACTCTTATCTAGATCGGCCATAGCATTATTTTTCCACCTTTATTCAATGTTACTTCATCTATATGAAAATCTAATTACTAATGTTGTGGAATGCACTGATTAGGTGTAATTTCTAAAATAAAAATAATACCTTTACGGACTCCCAAAAGAAGATATTCACCTCGAACTATTTGTACAATGAAGAGCATGAGTTTAAAGGTGTTTTCATAACAGTCCTGGGATCAAGATAAATATATTCGAAGCATGAATGACCTTGAAGGACTTTTGAAACAGCTCTGGCCTGCTGATGATTCATGTTGGTTTGCAGAAAATCTTCTGCAAGACTTGATTCCAAATCGTCTATTGAATCATCATGACAACACTCTGTCATTACCATGGAAATCTTCATTTATGGTCGATGACTTTATATAGAAATCTTCTGCTTTTCAAACTCCATTGACAGATTGATATTATTGTGTACCTCATTGACAGCAGCATCATCATTTCTTTTTTTGGATTCCTTGGCCAACGCATTTCTATTAAAGACACCATTAAAAACAACATCTGCATGGCTTTCAAAGCTAGCAACGTGTCTCAGAATCTGATCTTTATAATGCACCACATGAGGGCTATCACCATCACGAATTCCTAGTCGAGCATAGAACTATAATCTTTCATACAACCGGCTCTGGGTTGCTGAGCATGTATCAAATCCTTTAAGAACTTATTATACTTTTTGAAATATGCAGTATTTTAATCTAAAAAATTTATTATAAATATAAAAAAAAATATTTATTAACACTTTTTTTCAAATTTCATAGCACACAAGTATTTCACGAAATGTATGCTTTTCTATTTATTATATTAGGTTGTCAAATATCTCCATTCCGGTTTTTTGTCTTATGAATTTCGCGACTATGTACAAAGCGCTACAGAGCTTGTATCTGGCAATACTATACATCATTTGAAAGGTCTTGACCTAACGTACAAAACAACGCTATGCATGATTAGTTTGGATATTGTGTTCAAAAGTTGTAGATGTGTAAACATCGAATTCACTAACGCCGAAATTTGTGCTATTTTAAATTTTTCCTTCGTCAAAGGCAAATCCACTAGAGAAACGTTCCGTGAGATTAATGGTATTTTGGGGGATGGCAAGCTATCATTACGAACCACAAAGGAAAGGTTTTGACGATTCAGAGCCGGCGAAAAAGACACCATGTATAAGGCAGCCGGCGGAACACCTGTGACGACGAATACCGATCAATCATGGAATTCATCGAGTTAGACTGGCATGTGGCATCTCGTGACACGCCCAGGAGATGAGAGTTAGTCATCAAACCATTTTAAACCATCTGCACAAGGCTGGATACAAACAGAAGCTTGATGTTTGGGAGCCACATGATTTGACGCAAAAAAAAATTTCTGGACCGAATCAATGCCTGCGATGTGCTGCTGAAACGGAACGAAATCGACCCATTTTTGAAGTGGATGGTGACTGGTGACGAAATATGGATCACATACGACAATATTAAGCGAAAACGGTCGTGGTCCAAGGCTGGTGGACCGTTCCAAACAGTGGCCAAGCCGGGATTTGCGGCTAGGAAGGTTTTGCTGTGTGTTTGGTGGGATTGGAAGCGAATCATCCACTATGAGCTGCTCCCATATGACCAGATGCTTAATTCATGCATCTACTGTGAACAACTGGACCGCTTGAAGCAGGCTATCGACCAGAAGTGTCCACAATTGGACAACAAAAAGGGTGTAGTATTCGACCAGGACAACGCCAGAGCACACACTTCGTTGATGACTCATCAGAAGCTACGGGAGTTCGGATGGGGGGTTTTATCGGGGGGTTTTATCCACCATATAGCCCAGATATAGCGCCAAGTGATTATTGCCTGTTCCCGTCCATGTCGAACTCCTTTGGTGGTGTAAAGTTGAACTCAAAAGAGGCTTGTGAAAAGTGGCTGTCCGAGTTCTTCGCAAATAAGGAGAGGGGCTTCTACGTGATGGGTATTATGAAGTTCCGTCTAGATGGAAACAGATTAACGAACAAAGCGGTGCATATTTGAATTAAATTCGACTACTTTAACTCTTTTTATAAAGCATTGAATTAAGAACAAAAAAGCGGAAGGGGATGTTTGAAAACCTAATATTATTCAAGTATATGAGAAATTTTTTATTTCACTATGAAAAGATTTGCAATATAATTGCATATATTATTTAGTATGTATTTTCATCTTAATAAATGACTGAATTTAGAACAATATTTTATATAAAGTTTTTAATAATACATATAAGATTTATAAGTAATAAATGTCTTAATATGCTACGAACATATATTATTATGTTTCTCTTTATCACAATCAATAGGACATTTGACTATATCCGTGAACGAATTTTTAAATTAATTATAGAATAAGTTTTGTGTTAATATTTGGAACTTTCGAAAAGTCGAATATTATATTCTAATATTACATGAGAATCTGTATTTAAGAAATTCTTACTATGCTAAGAATACATCAAACTCTTCTAAGTATTTTAGTTGTGTTAAAAGTTTTTTTGCAGATTACATTGATTCTTTAAGGATATCATTCAATTAAATTTGTTAAAAAAATACGATTTATAAATTGGAAATTTCTTAATATGATAATATCATATATTATTTTGATTTCCTTTATCGCACTTAGTAGAACATTTGACTATGTCAGTGAAGTAATTTTATTTAATTTAATGTCATCAAGATAAGTTTTAAAACATTTGTATATATATATATATATATATATATATATATATATATATATATATATATATTGTGATGCCGCGAACCCGATGGAAAGCCACTCCCGCTTGGCGGTGGGTACGCGCACACAACTGAATATTCTCTCCCCTTGCTCATCTAGGTAGTCCGTCTCACTGGGGGGGGGGGGGGAGGTCCCGCCAGCGTGAAAAGGGAATTCGGAAAAATAACGCGCGGCACAACAAGAATATAATCACTTAACTGAATTTATTATTGGGCTTCAAATTTCTCGCAGACACATTATATGACCCGACTCGACATCTCGCGCACACCTGCGGTAGGGCACCGACGGAGTCGGCAGAACCCGTCGCCGTGCAGCGCACACTTCCTGCACCGACGATGTTGAAGGGGTGGAGCTTGTGGTGGGCTCACTGTGGAATGGAGGCACAGGCTAGGTGCAGATCAGCGTCCTCATCCTCTCCTTCGCTCCTTTTCGCTCCACTCCTATCCCCCTCTTTGCTTTTTTCGTTCTTTCTCACGGTTATTTCTTTCTTTCGCTTTCTATCTCTATCTCACTGCTCCTTGGCCCTCACTTTCACGTCGCTTCACCTGCTATTTATCTCTCTAAATTTCGTTCTTTCTCTTGTCTATATTCTCTCTCTAAATTTCGTTTTTTCTCTTGTCTAATTTATATCTCTCTAAGTTTCGCCTTCGGCAGTTAGATCACGTGAATTTTAGGATAGACGGCGATATCGAGTTTATATGAGCTCATTTCGGGGGGCTAACTCGGGGCAGTTGTATCTGTCCCGAAGATTTCGAGTCGCTGCTGAGGCTTTTGTCCCGTTCTCCTGTAAGAGAACAGGAGCAGCTATCTATATCGCGACTATCGATAACCCAGTGCTTATCCCGTTCTTCTGAAAGAGAACTAGACCGCCTACCGGCACAGCGGCTACCTTTGTTTTGACTATCGTCCTGTTCTCCTGAAAGAGAACGAGAGCGGTTATCGAAAATAGGCTACCGTGATTCGATCGACTAGGTTAATGGAATCCCGTCGAGGGCGATAAGGGACGAGAAGAGTGAAGAGCATGGGCGCGGCATATCCGTCATTTTGTTGTAGATGCGGACGAAAAATTTGCAGAAGTTTATTTATGTTTCACGCTTACGGTCCAGCAGGCCAAGATCTTAGATTTCAGGTTTTAGTAGCGAGTAAGTGCGGAAGGGGGCACGGAATCGGTTGTCACCAGGTTTGGACGACCTGAGGAAGTGCGAATCTCGCGTGGCTGAAACGGGACACTGCCCGGGCAGTTTCCTAGCGCTAAGGGCTGATGTGGCCCTATCGAACAACGGTCTCGGACGTGTTTCCGTGGTCGTGAGCGGGTGTCACGGATGCCACCCGCGGAGACTCCCGTTCTTACCTCTTTTTCTCAGCATTGAGTAGTATATAAGGGCGTAGATATAGGAGATGAAAAAGAACGTCCGGTGTCTGCGTATTAAGGTAAGGAGTTAGCCCCGTCGGCAATTTGGAGTTTTGTAGCGGTCTATTATCCGGCTGTAGCCAGGTTCGATGAGAAAAAAAAATTTATAAGAAAATCTGTACACATTTCAAGAAGTGTTATATCGTAATTCTGTTTAAAAAAAGTCAAGAAATATTTATTATTTTCAATTGACTTAGTCTAATCTAATAAATAAATTTTTTCTGTTTAAATAAACCTAATTGTTGGTTTCAAAAACATAGTTTACTCAAAATTACAAAATATTTACTCGTTGAAAATATGTATATTTTTGTTTTAAATAAATAAAATTTAAAAAAAATTTGTTGGATTAAAATACATACACTTTTACGAAATTGACTCATTTGTATTCAGACTTTTTTTCGGTGTGTAATACAGTGTAAATAATATTGTTTAGAAAATTTCACGATATGATAATGTAAAAATAATATAAAAATGTAATTCATGTTGATAGATAATTAATTTATGTAAACTAGAATTGTTTATGTATTTGTAAAGTAAGAAATATTTTTGTACTTTTTAAATAAACCGAACTGTTGATTTCAAATACACAAGTGTTTCAAAATTACAAAATATTCGTTCGTTTTAAATATGTATGTTTTTTCAAATAAATAGAATTTGATTAAGTATTTGTTGAATTAAAATATTAGGAGTGTGAATAAGTCTTTCCCGTTTTTTGTAAGAGATGGCGCCACCAATACTGTGCGAGTATTCAATGGTTACATATGTCATAATCAAAGCTTATTCATATGTCAACAATTCCATACTAACACATTAGTTAAAATTTTTTCGCATCATAAATTTTTGATATCGCGAAAATGTCGAAATTTGAGCTGAGTCGACGTCATTTGCGGGAAGTTTCACTTTATTGGTTCAATTTGAAGAAATCTGCTGCCGAGACGCATCGATTGCTTCAGGAGGCTTATGGAGAAGGTTGTGTCGATGATTCAAGTGTTCGCGGATGGTTTCGACGCTTCAAAAGCGGTGATTTCGACGTGGAAGACAAGGAGTGTTCCGGGCGGCCGCAAATCTTTGAAGATCGAGAATTGGCGACTTTGCTTGATGAAGATTCTTGTCAAACGCAAGAAGAACTTGCTGAAGCATTGGGAATTGACCGAACAACCATTTCCAAGCGTTTGAAAGCCATGGGAATGATCCAAAAGCAAGGAAATTGGGTGCCGTACGAACTGAAGCTGAGAGACGTCGAACGGCGTTTTTTCACTTGCGAACAGCTGCTTCAGCGACATAAAAGAAAGGGTTTTCTGCATCGTATCGTGACTGGCGATGAAAAGTGGATACGTTACGATAATCCGAAGCGAAGAAAATCATGGGGACTACCCGGCCATGCATCATCATCGACGGCCAAGCCAAATATTTATGGCGCCAAGCTCATGCTCTGTATATGGTGGGACCAGCTAGGTGTGGTTTACTATGAGCTTCTGAAACCGAATGAAAGGATCACAGGCGAGGTCTATCGACGATAATTGATGCGTTTGAGCCGCGCACTGCGAGAAAAACGGCCACAATACTCCGACAGGCACGACAAAGTTATTTTGCAACATGACAATGCTCGCCCACATGTTGCACCGCCGGTGAAAACATACTTAGAAACGCTCAAATGGGAAGTCCTACCCCACCCGCCGTATAGTCCAGACGTTGCTCCGTCTGATTACCATGTCTTCAGATCGATGACGCATGGCCTGGCTGACCAGCACTTCCATTCCTACGAGGAAGCCAAAAAATGGGTGGATGACTGGATAGAGGCCAAACCGGTCGAATTTTTTCGCAACGGGATTCGTATGTTACCAGAAAGATGGGAAAAAGTTGTAGCTAGCGATGGCCAATACTTTCAATAATTCATTTGTAACCATTTTTTCACAATAAAGGCTCAAAATTTGAAAAAAAACGGGAAAGACTTATTCACATACCTGATAAATACTGTATTAGTTTTACGAAATTGACTCATTCGCATTTAGCTTTTTTTTCAGTTTATAGTACAATGTAAATTTTGTTTTTCGATAATTAAAATCATGTTTATATAAAATTGTAGTTTTACTATTCAGTTTTTTCACAGAAAATAAAGTAAGGTCTAAGATTTTAACTGTCACCTAACTGTTAAAAATTTCAATCTGCTTACACAGAAACACACAATAACGAATTAAATACAAATCTTTTAAAAATTTTTTTATGAAATGATCTGTAATTGTTTATTAGTTTTATAAATATGGTAAAACCTTTAAACTATGTAATGAAAGTTTGATTCATAAGTTACAATGTAAAATTACAATTTACAATTTGAAGTTTTCTTCGAATTACAATTAGTGTTAAAAAATTCACTTTGAAAAAATTGTCCTTGAAAAGTACTTTTTTTTGTAAAAATGAAATCATATTAGAATAATTAAACAATATTTTAAAAAATTATTCAAATAATTTTCTACTAAATTTTTCTCAGCAGAAATAACATTTAAATTCATAATATTATTTAAATTATGTCAATGTGACCTGTTTTATTAATAGTTTTATTTTAGTTGTATTTTTTCCATTCGGTGTCGATTTAGTAACGTAATTGACTGATAAAATAGTTAATTAATGTATCTGTAAAAATAGTCTATGTATAAAAATATATTACCTATAGATAATTTTACCTATGATAATATTTCTGTAAAAAAAGCCAAGAATCCTGCTTCAGGGCCCCCTGAAACATTATCAGTGGCGTGGCTGTATTCACTTTTATTAATGAGATAGTACCCCCTCCCTATTTGTCTCAATATTTATGAGTTTTGAAGAGCTCATTACGAATATTGTAACAGCTTTAGACGGAAATTGAATATTTATTCCTAAATCCACGAAAATTCCATAAAGGTCACAGTTTGCTGAATTTCTCTTAGACAATAAAAAAGTTGCAACATATTGAAAACCAAAATTATAGAGCTCATTAAAATACATATTCTTTTGTTCCATACAGTCCAGTGCAATCAATATGTCTAGATAAAAGTTCAACAATTCCGTCTCGGGATCCCCTTAACAGTTTCCCGCATATACTCAATACAGGTATCTTCGTAAACATTTTTATCGAAAACTACTGTTAGTAGAGAAGAATTGAATAGAATAAAAAATATATTTTTTAATTACATGTACGATTTTTTAAATATGTTTTTGCAAATAAATTTTATTGGCTAACCCTACCTATATTGCACCCGCGTTTATCTATCTTACGCTACACACAGACACAGGAATACGATGAATAAATAATAATAGGGTGGTGTAGAGACTTAAACGTTTGAGCGCCACCTGACAGTCGGATAGTAAAGCGCTCTCTCCGGAATATATACATGCGTACCGTAATCTACCATAGTAATATCATAGTAATACCGTAATCTACCGTAGTACGTCTGCGGAGTCAAATGTCTCTCCTATGCATATAATAGGAGAGACGCACCACTCTAATCCTTGTATATATAAGCGAAAACTAAGATCTTTCTCAACTAATACTATTACGAAATATCAATCTACGCGAACAAAATATATTAAGAAAAGAAGAAAAAGACTAATCTTTGATGTAACGACACTGAAAATAAGCAACGACGATTGAATTTGGTAATGTTCTTTCCTCTTCTTACTAATTGAGCTCTGATAGATATGATCACAGATGGAGGACCTTGACTAATCAATTGAAAATTACTCTCACTAGTAATACAATCACTGAAATGAATTTAATTATTTGTGCACAATTAATACGCGCGAGAATATATACTTATATTAATTTTCGTCAACCAAAAATAAAAAGTTAAGAAAGTTAAAGAAAAGAAGATATTATTCTTTTTTCATTTGCTGAACAGGTAAAGAAAAAGCCGTTAATCATAATATATATTATATTATATGTACAATGTCCATATAATATATTATATCTAATCCTCTCTCTCTGTCTCTCTCTCTCTCTCTCTCTCTCTCTCTCTCTCTCTCTCTCTCTCTTTCCCTTTTTCCCTCCTTTTCCCCTATTGGTAATAATTATTAACATGTATAGGATAAGATAACCTACGCATGTTACTATATATATATATATATATATATATATATATATATATATTATAATACATTAGAAAATAATGTAAACATAATTATTTTTATTGCAATATAATATATAGTGTACGTTTACGTAGTTGAAGATTACGAAAATTATCGTCTAATAAGTTAAGATACTACAGTTCTATTTTATATTTTGTTTGAATTATACGAAATTAAAAAAATTATGTTTAAAAAATATTTCTTTAAAACTAATCAATATTTTTCAAACGGAGAATCGAATTTCTTAAAACAAATTTTCAGTTTTCATAAAAATTTTACTGCATTGAAATAAACATTTCAGTATTTTAAATATATTAGGAGTGTGAATAAGTCTTTCCCGTTTTTTGTAAGAGATGGCGCCACCAATACTGTGCGAGTATTCAATGGTTACATATGTCATAATCAAAGCTTATTCATATGTCAATAATTCCATACTAACACATTAGTTAAAATTTTTTCGTATCATAAATTTTTGATATCGTGAAAATGTCGAAATTTGAGCCGAGTCGACGTCATTTGCGGGAAGTTTCACTTTATTGGTTCAATTTGAAGAAATCTGCTGCCGAGACGCATCGATTGCTTCAGGAGGCTTATGGAAAAGGTTGTGTCGATGATTCAAGTGTTCGCGGATGGTTTCGACGCTTCAAAAGCGGTGATTTCGACGTGGAAGACAAGGAGTGTTCCGGGCGGCCGCAAATCTTTGAAGATCGAGAATTGGCGACTTTGCTTGATGAAGATTCTTGTCAAACGCAAGAAGAACTTGCTGAAGCATTGGGAGTTGACCGAACAACCATTTCCAAGCGTTTGAAAGCCATGGGAATGATCCAAAAGCAAGGAAATTGGGTGCCGTACGAACTGAAGCTGAGAGACGTCGAACGGCGTTTTTTCACTTGCGAACAGCTGCTTCAGCGACATAAAAGAAAGGGTTTTCTGCATCGTATCGTGACTGGCGATGAAAAGTGGATACGTTACGATAATCCGAAGCGAAGAAAATCATGGGGACTACCCGGCCATGCATCATCATCGACGGCCAAGCCAAATATTCATGGCGCCAAGCTCATGCTCTGTATATGGTGGGACCAGCTAGGTGTGGTTTACTATGAGCTTCTGAAACCGAATGAAAGGATCACAGGCGAGGTCTATCGACGACAATTGATGCGTTTGAGCCGCGCACTGCGAGAAAAACGGCCACAATACTCCGACAGGCACGACAAAGTTATTTTGCAACATGACAATGCTCGCCCACATGTTGCACCGCCGGTGAAAACATACTTAGAAACGCTCAAATGGGAAGTCCTACCCCACCCGCCGTATAGTCCAGACGTTGCTCCGTCTGATTACCATCTCTTCAGATCGATGACGCATGGCCTGGCTGACCAGCACTTCCATTCCTACGAGGAAGCCAAAAAATGGGTGGATGACTGGATAGAGGCCAAACCGGTCGAATTTTTTCGCAACGGGATTCGTATGTTGCCAGAAAGATGGGAAAAAGTTGTAGCTAGCGATGGCCAATACTTTCAATAATTCATTTGTAACCATTTTTGCACAATAAAGGCTCAAAATTTGAAAAAAAACGGGAAAGACTTATTCACATACCTGATATAAATTACTTATTTTGAATAAATGGTTTACTAATGGTATATGAATAACCCATTTGTATAATTAAAAATGTACGTATTTGATTGAATAAAATTTTAAATTAAAGAAAATCTCCAGAGAAATCAAATTTAACACAATCGTTCAATTTATTTCTTAATTAAAAATTATAAAAATAAATAGCAGAATTGCATTAGTTATTAATACTATTATTTTTAAGAATGTTCTAAAAAAGCCTGTTCTTTTCACTAATGTGCATGGAGAGTATCAACCGAAAATTTCTACTCCGATTATAGGAGGATACTCTTCACAATCGATCGGTATACCATGCAGAATAGGTCTTTTAGAAACCCAGAAAAAACAGATTGGGCAAATTTCTCTAGATTAGTGAGGGAAACAATAGGCAATAGACCCCAACTCTAATATCAGACTCTCCCACACAAATAGAGACAGAGAGCGAAGTTAATAAAGTGGGAGACATCTTAGAGAAACCCTTCCTTGAATCGTGCCCAATAAAACGAACCTGCAAACGCACTAAACCGTGGTAAAATGCAGACCTTAAGGGACTAAAGATGGAGACTAGGAGACTCATGAGGGTTGCTAAGAAAGAAGGCAAAGAGGAGAGCTGGTCTAAATATAAGGACAGCTTTAATGAATATAAAAGTAAATTAAGAAGGGCTAAATACGAAGGCATTAAGGTTGAAAAAGATACTCAAAAAGTAACCGATGTTTCTGAAGAGTATCAGACGATCAGATGACTCATGAACGGAAACGAGAATGAAAATCCTAGAGTTACTAATGGAGTTATACTAACGATCCCTAGCTGTCAGACGGAGAAAGTAGAAAACAAACCACCGTCATGACGAGACCCACATATCAGGAATAAACGACAAATTTCTAGGAAAGATATTGACAAGGGAAAAGTTATTATGGGCTATAAATTCATTCGATCCCTACAAATTGACGGGACCGGATGGCATAAGACCCATAATGCTGCAGGAAACCCAAGACACTATAATGGATATCTTAATCAAAATTTTCTCAGACTGCCTAAACTTAGGTTATGTACCAAAAAGATGGAGGGTGGTAGAAGTGGTTTTCATACCTAAATGAGGGAAAACAAGCCACACAACGCCAAAAGATTACAGATCAATCAGCCTTTCATCGTTTCCTTTAGAAACACTAGAAAGATTGATTGATCTATACATAAAGGAAACAACTGATGTAGAAAAGAAGTGTACAGCCCAGTATGCCTACTTAAAAGCAAATCTGTAGAGAGTGCGCTACACGAGGTATTAAGAACGATAGAGAAAAGCCTCCGAGACATGGAGTATACACAAGGGGCATTGCTTGATATAGAGGGAACTTTCAATAATGTCCATACAGAATTAATAAAGAATACATCAGAGGAGATAGAAGCTGAATAACTAAGCAAAGACTGGCTGAGAGAAATGCTGAGAAGCAGAACGATCAACTCAGAAATGGGTGACAGCACTAGAAAGAGAAGAGCCACTAGGGGTACGCCGCAGGGAGGAATCATTTCTCCCTCCCCCCTGTGGATCATAGTAATTAATAAGATCCTAAAAAACCTAGTAAACAAAAGAATAACAGTAATAGCCTATGCAGATGATGTAGTGATACTGATCACGGGAAAAGACCCAACTACGATCAGAGACATCATGGAATCTGTATTATAAAAAATTTCCAAATGGGCAGGACAAAATGGACTGGGTGTAAACCCGCATAAAACGGAACTCGTCCTCTTCACAAGGAAATAAGATAAAAAGGAATCAGAAAAAAATTAGATCCCCGACATAGGAACGCCGAGATTGGCAGGACGAGCATTAACGTTCACCAAAGAGGCAAAATACCTTGAAATATTTCTAGATCCAAACTATACTGGAAAAGCAATGTGGAGAAAAGAATGAAAAAAGGCATAAATGCGTTCTATATTTGCAGAAAAATGTTTTAAAAAAATGGGGATTACAGCCATACACATTCACTGGATGTATAAGGCCATAGTGAGCCCCATAATTACTTATAGAGCCTCTGTATGCTGTGAAGCCATGAATAAAGAGGTAAACAGAAAGATGCTAGTAAAGTGATGTTGAACTTACAAACTATAGATCTGCACATAAACGGGTTGACTGCAAAAGGAATTCTGAGACTCAGAAAATCTAATTTGTGGAAACAGACCAACTATGGGCATACAACGATTTTATGAGAAATAGGGAAGCTAAATAGGGACCTGATAGAAGAGCTGAAAGAGCCTTCGGATTATTACCAAACTAGACTTCCAGAGGAATACAGAAATAGAGATATCGTCAAAGGAAGACTGGGCAAACAACTCTAAAATAAACGTGGATGAAGATTCAGTCTTCACAGATGGATCGAAAACGGAAAAAGGAACAGGCATAGGAATCTACTCAAAATAAATACAAGTCCACAAGTCACATAGACTCCAGGACAAACGCAGTGTTCTGCAGGTAGAAATGTTAGATATTGAAAAAGCGGTGAAACTATTGAAGAATAAAAACCTGAAAAAGGCAACTATTTCTACAGACAGCCAAGCTTCTTTAAAAGCCCTAGACCTAAAATCGATTAGATCAAAGTCAGTTATGAGCTGCCGGGAGGCACTGTCATGGATCCAGAACATCGAAGTCAGAGTTTGTTGGGTACCAGGACACTTTGATGTTGAAGGTAATATCAAAGCGGATGAACTGGCAAAACTGAGAACGGAGAAAAACAGAGCCGAAGTAGACACTCATACATGGACACCGATCAATACGATTAAAAAGAAGATAGATGAAACCATCAAAGCAAAACATAACGAGCAATGGGCGGCCAAGTATGGATTGCCTCGCATCTAGGAAACTATGGTCTGCTATTGATGAAACAAGAACCAGTGACCTCTTAAGGCACAAAAAAGCAGCTGTTGGCATAATCATAGGAGTAATCACAGGGCACTGTCCAACAGGGGTCAGCCTCAAAAGATGAGGTAAAGCGTCGGATGATTTATGTGGAAAGTGCCACACGGAGGAGAAAATAATAACCCATTTACTATGCCGATGCCCAACCCTAGTAAGGAAAAGACTTATATTGTTAAGACAAAGCTTCATGGAAGATCTGGAAGAGGCATCACGTGTGGATATCAAAGTACTAGCTAAATTTGCGAGAGACTGGAAATATTTCTCTAGAAAGAAATAGGTTATGGCTCCAACTTCGGAAAATAGGGCATCGCGATTGGCTTAAGGCGACTAAGCGTAAGTGCCATGTCCGAGTAGGATAGAGCACAAGCCCTCACAATCTAACCTCACCTAACCACTAATGTGCACGTTTTCAGAAACAAAATTAATCGAACGCGTTCTTTGCTTGAAGCTTATAATTAAATAACTTCTATCAAATATTAAGAACTAAAAAACATGTAAATTTGATGATCTAGATTGTCTAATTGTAATAACTATATATTTATGTATTTTGAATGCATAACTTTATTTTGTCTTTTTACTTCTTACTTAATATAGTTAATGTATTATATTTAATATATAATGTTTCTCTATTTAACAAAAACATTTATATTACAATAAAATTGCTTTGTTAAAATTAACTTAATATTGAGATAATCATGATGACCGTTCCCAGGAATTTATCTATGTTTATAAATTGAATAGACTGAGAAAAATTGGCTAATTTTAGATTTTTTCCAAACATTATTTAATTGCTTTCACTTTTGGAGCATACTAAAGGCATAATCATATTTGACCTATACATATTTTAGACACAGAAATATATATATATATATATATATATATATATATATATATATATAAGAAAATGTATATCTGAATGTTTGTCCGTTATAGGCGCCAAAATTACTAAAAATAAGCCGATTGTATTCAAATTTTGAATAAGTATTCGCTACGGTCAGGATTAGATGATAGGATATTTTTTATTGCAAATTTAACAAAAAAAAAAAAACAAAATGATGGCAATATAAGTTTTATATGTAGGTATACTGCATATATATATATATATATATATATATATATATATATATCAGGTATGTCAATAAGTCTTTCCCGTTTTTTTTCAAATTTTGAGCCTTTATTGTGAAAAAATGGTTACAAATGAATTATTGAAAGTATTGGCCATCGCTAGCTACAACTTTTTCCCATCTTTCTGGCAACATACGAATCCCGTTGCGAAAAAATTCGACCGGTTTGGCCTCTATCCAATCATCCACCTATTTTTTGGCTTCCTCGTAGGAATGGAAGTGCTGGTCAGCCAGGCCATGCGTCATCGATCTGAAGAGATGGTAATCAGACGGAGCAACGTCTGGACTATACGGCGGGTGGGGTAGGACTTCCCATTTGAGCGTTTCTAAGTATGTTTTCACCGGCGGTGCAACATGTGGGCGAGCATTGTCATGTTGCAAAATAACTTTGTCGTGCCTGTCGGAGTATTGTGGCCGTTTTTCTCGCAGTGCGCGGCTCAAACGCATCAATTGTCGTCCATAGACCTCGCCTGTGATCCTTTCATTCGGTTTCAGAAGCTCATAGTAAACCACACCTAGCTGGTCCCACCATATACAGAGCATGAGCTTGGCGCCATGAATATTTGGCCCCATGATTTTCTTCGCTTCGGATTATCGTAACGTATCCACTTTTCATCGCCAGTCACGATACGATGCAGAAAACCCTTTCTTTTATGTCGCTGAAGCAGCTGTTCGCAAGTGAAAAAACGCCGTTCGACGTCTCTCAGCTTCAGTTCGTACGGCACCCAATTTCCTTGCTTTTGGATCATTCCCATGGCTTTCAAACGCTTGGAAATGGTTGTTCGGTCAACTCCCAATGCTTCAGCAAGTTCTTCTTGCGTTTGACAAGAATCTTCATCAAGCAAAGTCGCCAATTCTCGATCTTCAAAGATTTGCGGCCGCCCGGAACACTCCTTGTCTTCCACGTCGAAATCACCGCTTTTGAAGCGTCGAAACCATCCGCGAACACTTGAATCATCGACACAACCTTCTCCATAAGCCTCCTGAAGCAATCGATGCGTCTCGGCAGCAGATTTCTTCAAATTGAACCAATAAAGTGAAACTTCCCGCAAATGACGTCGACTCAGCTCAAATTTCGACATTTTCACGATATCAAAAATTTATGATGCGAAAAAATTTTAACTAATGTGTTAGTATGGAATTGTTGACATATGAATAAGCTTTGATTATGACATATGTAACCATTGAATACTCGCACAGTATTGGTGGCGCCATCTCTTACAAAAAACGGGAAAGACTTATTCACACTCCTAATATATATATATATAGGTAGACTGTCATATGAACTGCATATATGTAGGTAGACTGCCTGCTAGGCCTCGTACAACATGTATGCAGATGGATAGGTCATAAACAGTGAGAGCAGGTGAGAGACAGAGACGAAACGGTATAGACGAAACTCGCAGGTAGGTGATATGACAAGACCCATCAATATCGAGTTATCCAAATTAATCCCTTTGTATTCAATTTTCTTTCCCTCGCTCTCTCTCACTCTCTACTCTCTCTCTCTTTCTCTCTCTCTCTCTTTCCCTCTTTTCCTCTTTTTCTCTTACTGTGTCTTCTGCGTACAAGATAGTTATGCGTCAAATATGATTATGTAGGATACTGATATGATACTCCAAATATATAAAAAGTAATCAATTAATTTTAGGAAAAGTTTAGTCTATAATTAGTAACGTTTTAGAGATCTATTGAATTCGTAAACATAGATCAATTGCTGACAATGGCTATGAATATTGTCTCAATGTTAAGTTAATTTTTTTAAAGCGCGCATATATTTTGTTACAACTTAATTATTTGAATTAAATAGAGAAACATTCCAAAATTAAATCTAATACATGAAATCTTTTATTATTGAAATAACAAATTAAAAGACAAAACAAAGTTATTCATTCAAAACATATAGAGGTATAGTTATGAGAATTAAACTATCAAACATACATTTTTTGAGTTCCAAAAAGAGTTCCATTTAGAGTTCCATTGGAAAGATAAAAGTTCTCGAATTAATGACCGCTTCAAATTAATTTTATGTTTGAAAAGGTCTGTATTACTGAAAAGTGCAAGATCTTTTGAGATATATTCATAAATATAATAGCATTAATAAGAGATGCGAACATTTATTTATTTTCAATTAATAAATAAATGAATCATATTTAGTTTTCTGGGGATTTTCCTCTATTTATTAGTTATAACAAGCATATACAAGTAACAAAATATGTCATAGAAATAAGTCTACACTGAGAAAAAATCTTATACATTTAAATACATTGTTTATTCATATATCATTAATTAATCATTGATTAAAAATAAGTAATTTATACATTTAAAATACTGAAATGTTGATGTAAATACAGTAAATATTTTTTTGATATATAAAAACTGAGAATTTAAACCTGATATAAAATTCAACTGTAGTAATTTAACTTATAAGGCCGTCATTTTCGCAATCTTCAACGACGTAAACGTACACTATATATTGTATAGCAATAAATACTTACTATATTTACATATTTTTCGATCATTTTTATTGTATATTATATATATATATATATATATATATATATATATATATATATATATATATATATATATTGTGACGAGTGTCACATGGCGCCCGCGCCAACTTGTCCAGAGAGAACGAAGACGACGCGCACGCCATCCCACGACGAGGAAAACCTCAAGGCATTCGCGCGCGCCGTCGCGCATGTGCTCGACACCGTCTCTCGTCCCCTTACGCCACCGCTCGCGCCATGCTCGCTTCACTCGCTACTTGTTCGTGGACCGCCAATAAGCCCCGTACAGCCGCCTATTGTATAAAAGTACGCTAAAAAGAAGTTAGAATTTATCAGTATTTATATTTGGCGTTCAGAGTGGAGAGGACGGTTTTTATTACTTACAAAAAAAGTATACTCTATTCAAAATTTGTAACGGAATTCTCTTCGAAAAGATGCTGTATATTGTTAAAAGAAAAAAAAATGTATGAGGAAGTTGGATCTTTACAATTAGAAATTAACATTATAAATAAGGTTGTATGTATAAAGAGTATATTACTAGATACTATAAAGGATAGAGTGAAATTCAGGTTTTTCTTGTATCTTTATTAATATAATTAATGAAAACTCATTTATTTAGGTTTCATGAGTTACTCATAAGTAAAGATAACTATATATGCCTGAAAGGGAGAAAAACAAGTAGAATTATGGAGCTGTTGAAAGTATATTTATCCTGATAAAGCTTACCATAAAGAGAAGATTAAAGGTTAGAAGATATTGTTGTACATAAGGAAAATAAAAGTAAGAAGAAGAGAAAATATAGAAGAAAGGGGGTTTGTATAAGGGAATTGAGATTAAATAAAGCTACAAAGGAAGAAGGCGATATCAGAACAAAAATAAGAAGGAAGGTCAATAATTTTATATTCTTAGTGAAATTGTTATGAATACAAGAACTATGATAAATTTAAGTACACCTGTGTTTGTTGATAGTCATAAGTATGTAATTGTACTCTGCGATGGTTAATTGTCGATGCATGAGAATTAAGAACGAGTTTACAGATACTTAACGGACTTTAAATTTTGAGTTCATAGTAAATTTTAATTCATAGTTAGAGTACGTTGTTGTCGCCCGATGGCGTAAATAATTTTTGTAAGACTAGTTTCCCGTTGACAATAATGAATAGTAATCCTCATATTAAATCT
The DNA here is from genome assembly GCA_018907035.1 of Sycobia sp. Sy_11. NCBI lineage: Eukaryota > Metazoa > Arthropoda > Insecta > Hymenoptera > Epichrysomallidae > Sycobia > Sycobia sp. Sy_11. Next base: position 88,683 of record JACCIC010000048.1, read on the forward strand.
CTTTTACAAGCGAATTTTAGATAAGCATAACATTAACAACTATTTGCTATGTCGTTGACAATAATATATTATATAATAAATATAAATAAAAATAAAAATAAATAAATAATAAATTTCAGCTACCTATATTCTAATAAAGGTATGTCTGCCAATTCATAATCTCCAATTTTAGACAAATTAAGGTACAATGGGTGACGTACATCCTTAATTCTTCTTACAAGCAGTATAAAAACTACAAATTATAACAGTATAAAACCTAAGGAAATAAAATAAAATAAATTAACTCTATAGTAAGTCGATAATAATAAAATGTGCTTTTATTACAAATCAGATGTAAGAAATTATATTAAAGTAATTATATAAATTTAATACAACTAAATTAAGTAATTTAAAATAAGCTGCGATAATCAAATGTAAAATTTTATATTGTATTATCATTGTACATTAATGATCTTTATACGTTAATGAAGTAAGAAACTCGTATGCTTTCGTTTAGCATAAATCCAGGATAATTCAGTTAATTTCATTAATTAATCAGATAGATAATTTAGGTATTATTTAGCGTATGCGTTTCCATCCATACAGGGCCCTTCATTTGCACTCGATCTCCAACCATCGACGGCGTGGTGAGTGTGCGCCGCGCGGCGACGGGATTTACCAACTCCATTCGGAGCCATGCGTACGTGTACGCGATTATCCTGTTTTTCTCCTTTTTCCCGTCCCCTTAACCCCCTCGGGCGAATACGCGCCGGGTACGCGGACCGGGAATAGCTGAGGCTGTATAGTCGAGGCGGTTTTGTGTGTGTGTGGGTGTGTGAAATAAATAGAACCGAAGAAAATCTGACTGACATTGAAAACTGAATGTCTTTCTTTATGTATGTCATTTTCCCTGTAATCCCCTTTCAGACTGGCGCAACCCCACCCCCCAAGTGAGGTGGAGTAAAATTTCGTTTTGAATTTTTGTTAAAATTTTTGTTGTAAATCCACCCCAAGTAGGATTAAATTTCGATCGGTGTTCGTGGCATTACAATATATATATATATATATATATATATATATATATATATATATTGTATATATTATATAATACATTTGTATTGTACGTAATGGAATTGAATGCTCAACCCAAACAATCTGCCGTTCAAGCTTTAGACATCTCGATCAGAATATTAATTAGGGTTATTATTAGGACTTAATCTCAATAAATAGAGCTTGTTTAATTGCTCAATAAATCGGTTACATTTACTATCTCGAGCGAAGCTGAGACGATCGCTAAAATTTGAACCATGGTTGATATACACTTCAGCACTACAAATCTTAATTTTAAAAATTACTTACGCAACTAATAGATACTTTAAATTTACTTTATACAAATGTATAAAATAAGGCAAGTATGGTGTATTAGAAATTCCAATCATTTAAATGTATTTGTAACGTAACAAATATTTTTTTGCTCCTTAAATCAACTCATCTTTTTATTTAAAACAGAAGCTTGTTTCAAAATGACAAAATATTCGTGTTGCGTTGAAAATCTCGCCAACATGGAGAGATTTTCTTATTTCGTATAGATGGAGGATGAAAAAATAAAACACAATAATTGAGCCAATGAATTAAATTTTTTATTAGCTCTTATTGGGGGAAAGCCTTAAAGGCATAAAAACACATAATATTAACACTGAATTGATTTATTGTATTGTGTCATGCTTTGAATGCGTACCGAAGTACGCCGTGCTGTTGCACTAGACACCGCGCCCGAGGAGTCAGACTTCCGTCTGCCTCATAAAGAACTTGGTTCTTGAATTTGTTTTGTATATTGAATAATTGTATATTGCACAATTATTTATTGTATTATATATATGAAATGAATGAAATGAATGAAAAATGAAATGAATGTGATAGCTTAAATTTTAACCGGTATTACAATTGATGTAATAGAGAAAGAAAATGGAAGAAAAAGAAGCGATGCACGCGGAGACGTTCGAACTCGACCGAGGATCGCGCAGAACTGAAAAAGCCTTGCAATGGTAATGAACATAAGATTCGGCTCTCCTTTGTGCGCGGTTCGAGCGTCACATATCGCATTTCTATAAACAGTTAATACAATCTTATATATTAAATATATAATCTCCGTTCACGGAACATACTCCCCCCGTTGAGAGTCTAACGATCAACTAATTATTAATAAAAATTTTCTTAGATATAACAAAATACATGAATATTAACTAATATGCTACTATTAATAGTAAATAACATAGGTAAGATCTGTAAGATTACAAAGAATATTTTATAATTAACAAATAGCTAAAGATTGACATTAACCTAAATAATTAATTGTTTTGGTTTGTTTTTTTTTGTTTTTTGTTTTTTGTTTGTTTTGTATTTTGTTTTTTTTTTGTTTATTTGTGTTTTTTTACGTATAATTAAGATATCATAATTCTATTCTGAATTTGTTTCCAATAATGGGCACAATAATTTTGCATTTCTTTTAAAAATTCCTTGTGCTGTCTTGACTGTCCCTACGCGTACGATTCCGTCTTCTCCAGGATGTACCTCCACGATTTGTCCCAGCTGCCATTGAGCGCAAGGCTGATTTTTATCGATTAAAATAACTATGGTATTTAATTTAAGTTCTGCACCATCTTTTAACCATTTTTGACGTTTTTGCAAATCAGTTAAATATTCAAGCTGCCAGCGCTTCCAAAAATCTTGTCTTGCTTTCGTAATTATTTGATATGATGTAAGTCGGTTTTCTGAAACATATGAGTAATTATTTTGGGGCAGTATATTAAGTGGTCGTCCTACTAAAAAATGTGCGGGTGTCAGAGCTATAGGATCATTCGGATAAGTTGACAAAGGGCATAAATGTCGTAAATTTAAGATTAATTCAATTTCAATAGAAAACGTATTTAGTTCTTCGAACGTGAATAAGCGATCACCTATGACACGTCGGAAATGGTGTTTAAATGATTTCACGGTCGCCTCCCAAATTCCACCAAAATGAGGTGAAAGAGGTAGATTGAGATGCCATGAAATACCATTACTTATTGTAAATTCGTTTAATTGTGATTTATATTCGCGTGATTGAAATAAAACGTATAATTCTCATCATTGGTTTTTTGCACCAACGAAATTAGTTCCGTTGTCGGAATATATTTAATGAGATGGCTTGGCGCCCTATAAAGCGCTTGAGTGCGGCTAAGAACGCATCTGTTGTGAGATCGCTTACGATTTCAATATGTACCGTCTTAATAGCCATACAAATGAATACACACCCGTAAACCTTTAAACGCCCTCGGTTACGATGTTTTTTTTTTTATAAATAAAGGGACGAAAAAATCAAAGACGTTTGAACTCGACCGAGGATCGCGCAGAACTGAAAAAGCCTTGCAATGGTAAGGAGCATAAGATTCGGATCTCCTTTGTCCACCGTTCGAGCGCCTCATATCGCATTTCTATAAACAGCTAATACAATCTTATATATTAAATATATAATCTCCGTTCGCGAAACAATTCGTTTGTTTTTATATGTATGTTTTTATTTCAAATAAATAGAATTTCAATAAATATTTGTTTCTCGGAAAGCAACATCTGGAAAATCGTACGAAATGGTCAGTACCTGCCTTTGACCACCAGAGGCCCTTGTTTTCAATCAAAAATTTTTACTCCAGTCTCATCCATAAGCTTCGGTGATCTCCCCTTATTATCTCTGCTTTTACTATATACTATATATTAAAGCGTTTTACTATATATTATATTAAAGCATGTTATTACTATCATACATGAATAGTCTTACTCTGAACTTTTGCTACAGTTGGAGGCGTCTTAATCTGAGCTTTTTTGCTATGTAATAACTATTACTAAATATAAGAAGAACTGTTTGTGACCATTTTCTGTAGTCACACACGAAGTTTTATATTAAAACTGCTTTTTAGTCAATACCAGCGAGAAGCGATTCTTATGTTATAAATAGTATATAGGCTTTGTAAAATTATCGATAAAGACGTGATAAATAAGTTTTTTCTTAGATTCAAAATTTGAATAGTCACAAATTCAAAGCGTCACGTCATCTTCGTTTACTTTACGACTGCGATTCGCGATCGCTTTTCCTCTGCCAAGATGAAGCTGCAAAGAACGACTGTTCCGGGTAAAAGGTACAGGTGTGTAAATCCTTTGTCGATCTACTACACATTTAGCAAAACTTCGTTTTGCGTGGGTATCGGCAGTCAGAATAGCGGTGTCCATTCTCGTTACAGTTCCAGTATCCTTTGCGCAAAAGGGATCTGCGCATCGCTAAAAATAGTGGGGATGCTGGGATGGATGGATGGGATTGTTTGAGAGGCAAAAATTCAGTGGGGGTACCACTGCCAAGTCCAAGAGAGCTGGGATAGCTGAACTGCTTTCGGCGGAATCCGTTGACTTCGCCTGTCACTGCAGCAGTGCCGGCTGCTCTAGGCCTGCGACAGGAATGACTTTTGTCGTGTTACCGAACGGATTAAAGACGGGCCTGTATTCTAGGCGATAGTCGTCCGAGCATGTGGTAAGCGGATTTGCTAGACGTGGTAGGGCGGAATTCTGGATGGGGAAATAACGGACTGTTTTGGCACAGGAGATCATCTCATGCTGCTTGTATTTGGTAGAAATGATAACTATTTCGCCCACATCCTGCTGACGTCTTCCCGAGGGTTTTGGGTGGCTCTTCCACTTGCCTTTTCTTGCATGCCGACCGATCACATAAATAAGCAGCGGTCGCCGCGGTAAAGGCCGGGGTGCTGACGTATAGAATAGGCTCAGCACGGATAATTGTAGTCAAGTTTTGCTTTGATGGTCTCCGGTAGAACCGGGGACCTGGGCGGTAGGGGAGAGGGCTAGTTGATCGGATTTGTCGCCCTGACGGATACGCGATAGCGTCCGCTGGGGTACGATGGATGATAGTCTTCTGTGGGATGGGTCTAATGGACCAGTTTTCTGCGAATCATTGCTTTCCGAGTCATTATCCAACATGATCTTTTCTTCAAAATCGTCGTATCTCCATGTGAAGGGGTTATAAATCAGATCTGTATTTGTAGCCGCTTATATGATGGGGCATCTTAACGCCTGGTATGGTTCGGTAGGGAATGGGTGGAAGGGATTTACCTGCTGTCGGGTCTCCGATGAGTGATTGCTCGTATCCAAAAGGGGTAAACAAACAAGCTCTTTGACTGATATAACAACCTTCGTTCGTTTCTCATAATCTTTTGGGTTGAATCTGGGCTAAACTCGATGAGATTTTCTAACATATTGGCCATCGGTATATGTTCTTCTGGCGGGCAAGTTCTGGCCAGATATTCCATTACGCTTATTCTTTGCATCTATTTTAGGTCGGAGATCATGTGTCCGGGGATATGCACTTCCCCGGATTTGCGCGATGCGTCGCTCTTTATGGACCGGCGTAGTCCTAGTCCTCGTCCTACTCTTTTGTACATCGTGGATGGTACCGGTGAGAATACATGGTGGTTCGTTAGGAGAGTGGTAGTATTTCATATCAGAGATATGTACTTTTGTTCTCCTCCTGCTGATAACATCTTAAAGTTTTTAAATAACAGGAGAAATTCTCTTTACGACGTGACATGGAACTATATATTTTAGTGCCCGTTTGGCTGAAAAATTATCGAAACCACACGATAATTGATCATTTGGCATCTGTATATAGGAGATGATTGGCATTATACCAGCTTGCCATGCGGTGGTACAATATAAGACTTTCTGGCTCCGGGGTCAATTAATGCTGGGAATATTTTCCCTGTTACCTCGATATTAAGGAAAAATCTGTTGCTCGTTTTGCACCGTAACCGAGGCGTACGCGTCAATGATTACTGTTGCTCTTGAGAGCTCTCTATCATTTTCGATCGCGTTTGGGGGAAATGTCTGAGAAGTTGAAAGGACGGTCGTCGTTTGTGTATCTTTGGTGGTTTCTATTGTTATATTGTGGAGTTTTTCCGTAAGGTGTCGCAGGTTAGACTCCGTTTTTGCGCACTTATACGTTTCCCAATCAGTTATCGGTTGGTCTGCAACGTGGACAGTTCGTCGTTGTTACATTGTTTTCTCCACAATTATAGCAGTATATCTGTTTTCGTTCTGGGCACCTGTCTGCTCAGTGTTCTGGTCTCTTACATAGCCAATACAGCCTGTTATCTTGATGACTGTTGGATTTAAGGGTTCTTTCGCACGGATTCGACCTGTATGTGTCTTGGCGCAGTCTTTCATCCTGTAGTTTTGGATTACTGCGGAAAGGTCGGTTATTACTTATCGAGCGGTCTCTTGTTCGATAACGTGGGGACTCTCGTTCGCTATTAATCGGGTAGGGTTGCGTGTTACGTTGCGGGCTAGGCAAATAACGCCTTTCTCTGGATCTACTATTATATTGGGGTGACACGCTTCTATTCCTATTTGTAGGTGGATTCGGGGTATGATCGTGGTTTCGAGAGGTTGGAGTCTGTTTGGGTGAAGGGCTTCTATATGGTCTACTTGGTTCAGTTTTGCCTTGTATTCTTTTGATACAAGTTTGTTTCTCTTTCAGTATATCTTATTACCATTGGTGTCGCTGGTTCCGCTACTATCACCTACTTCGGTGTTTTTTTTCGCTTTATTGTCTTCTAGTGCTTCTAGCCCCGATTTTCCGTTGCCTCGGCCAGATGAGGGGCAAGCTGCCAAGCTAACCAAATGACTTTCCGCTGTCAGAGGCTCTTTATAGCGCTACATTCACTCTTTTTTCTTAATTTAAATCTACTGTCCGATCTACTGAAGCTCGTCTATGGTGGTAAAGTTCTTCCTATCTATCTTGTCAATGAATTTCAGATATAAGTTCCTGTAGACACGGTCCAACAGACTCTGTAAGGGGAGTGGCAGAAACAATTTGTCCAACAATACTCGCATACCTCTAAGATATGACCCAATGGATTCCTTGGATCCCTGTATACGTTATCGTAGTTCCTCCTCTAGTTGTAACTCGTAATCCACAGATCGGATTTGACATCGCAGGACTGCTTTTAGATCGTCTATGTTGCGCCATGTTTTATATATGGGTTTTGTTCATATTCGCGCTGTTCTGCAAAGTATTTCGGGGATGATGTTCTCTGCTGCAGGGATATCGAGGCTTTCCACAGTCTCCACTAGCCTCTGAACGAATTCCTCCACATCCTCTATGAGGTTTGCGAGAACTAGATCTTCTATTTTCGCAACAGCTGTTCCGGTCTCGTTTCCCTCAGGTATGTACTTCGAGTGACCTGTTAAGTGCATCCGTTTGTGGGCGTACGGTGGTGGCTGGCTGCAATGCGTGAAGTGTCACCGTCGGTGACGTGTGGTGCGTGCTGGCGTTAAACATGGCAGCATAATGGCAGCACAACGTGATTGTTACGTCTCATATCCGTGCTATGTGCTTGATTGGTGAGCCATTGCCTCATTGGGTGCCTAGACTACGGCATTGTGCCGAAAAATGCGGGCAAAAAATGCATAGCTGTGGCCGCATTATGATGTATGTCCTGAATCGTCAGGCGTTCTTTCGCTTTTGCCTGCTGGTTATCTTTATTGGTTTTTGGTTCGAGACCTGTTGAACTCAGCACCTCCAATATTTTTATAACTGTCCCATCGGTACGCAAGTTCAACTGCGCTACTTTATTAAGCAGAGTCTCCCTGTCCATTTCCGTGAAAAGGATGTGGAGCCTTTTCTCCTTGTTTTCAATGGTCACGTCTGACGTGTGAGGATTCACCATCATATTTCTTGAATTCCGGTCGGTTAAGTCAAATTCAGATAAACGTAGCTTTAGTGGTTTAGTTAATACTAAAATCTATGTTAAATTTTATATATTCTCCCTTTTTAGGTATTTCTAGTCTATGTCAAGTTATGTCCTTATTTTTTGTTTTTGTTATTAAATATTATATTTTACTTAGATTTTAAAATTGTTATTCAGACTTTATACAGGTTATTTATATACATTTGAGTTTTATAACTTAGCATAATTATTATATTTCCTATTTATTTTCTATATATATATTTTATAAATATTGTGTACCACTAAATATTCGCGGTATTTAATTTCGAATCTGAAAATAGACAATATATATATATATATATATATATATATATATATATATATATATATATATATATATATACGAGGGTGGATTGATAATATATAGAAATATTTTTTGTAAAAGAATATATATATATATATGTATATCATATATATATATATATATATATATATATATATATATATACTGTATTTAAATAATTATAATGTAGAGTATAATATGCCATTATATTTAGAAGCTGTACTTGCTTCCTATGTAAATCCGAATCCGATTAAATATACAATCATACTGTTCTACTTACTTTCCCCGAAAATGGTGATTTTATACTTTTCATTTAAAGTAAAAATTATAATATATTCTTCCCACTCTAATTTTTCACTATTTAGCATATTAGATATCTTGGAACTAAAATAATACGAGGGTGGATTGATGAGTTTCCGGCCTGACCAAGAGATGGCGCCACTAGGCCTAACTAGAGGTGGCATTCTATAGTACCATTCTTAGATAGCTTGTAGCTATAGTGACAGTCCGATCGCTAGTTAGTTTAGGTTTGAGAGCAAGCTGAACAAGACGCCTCTGTGTTTTTCGTAAAAATGGAAAAGCTGGCAAATCGTTCTGTCATCAAATACTTTTATTTGAAGGGGTTAACGCCGAAGGAAATTAAAGAAGAGATGGATTCAACACAAGGGACATCCTGCCCATCATATTCAACAGTTAAGCAATGGGTTTCCGAGTTTAAAAAGGGTCGTGTGAACACCTCTGATGAGTCTCGCTCAGGACGCCCCATTGAGGTCACAACTTCAGATATCATCGAAAAAATCCATCAAATAGTGCTGAAAGACTGTACATTAACAGTGCGTGCGATAGCTGAGACCTGTAAGATGTTATATGAACGTGTACAAAAGATTTTGCACCAACATTTGTATATGGAAAAACTCTGTGCATTGGTGCCGCGATTCCTAACAGTCGAGCAAAAATTGATTCGAAAGAACATTTCTACCGCCAATTTGGCGTTGTATAAGCGCAATCCAAGCGAATTTTTGCGTCGATTCGTAACAGTTGACGAAACTTGAGTTTATCACTGCACTCCTGAAACCAAGCAACAGTCTAAACAGTGGATTGCACCAGGGGAACCAACTCCAAAGAAGGCAAAAACAATTTTTTCACCGAACAAGGTTATGAGGTTATGGCTACTGTTTTTTGGGATGCAAGAGGTATTATATACATTGATTACCTTGAAAAGGGAAAAACTATCACTGGTCATATGCAGACTTATTAAAACGTTTGAGACACGAAGTGAAAATTACACGACCTCATCTAGCGAAGAAGAAAATCTTGTTTCATCACAATAACACACCAAGGCACACGTCAACCGTTGCGATGGTTAAAATCAATGATCTGAAGTTTGAATTGATGCCTCGTCCTTCCTATTCTCCAGACCTAGCCTCGAGTGACTATTATCTGTTTCCTCACCTCAAAAAATGGCTTGGCGATAAGAGATTTGCGGACAATGAAGAAGTAATCGAAGCTGTAAATGGATATTTTGAAGAGCTTGACGAATCAGTCTATAGATATGGCATTACTAGACTAGAACACTGCTATGAGAAATGTAACAGCCTTGGAGGAGATTATGTGGAGATAAAAAATAAATTTTGAAAAACGTTGTTTTCTTGGTCAGGCCGGAAACTTATCAATCCACCCACGTATATTATAACCGCATAAATGTAGCTACTCTTACCTTGGGATGGAGCGTATATGTGCGTATGTGTGCATGCGTATTCACCGCGACGCAAACGCTGGACTCGCTGGCTGCTAAAACGGGAAATGGGGAAACAGACAGGGTGGCGCGGTAGTTAAGAAATAACAGATTGTTCAATTATGTTTAACATAATATTTATTAAAACATCGATACATACACATTCTAACGGCGTACTATGGCTCGCATGCTGAACTCTCCTAGCAGGTTCCAGGACGCGAGAAATGAAGACACGAATATTATCATACGTGATCGTTCACCGGGAACGATAGAAGGAGAACATGGTACTCGCAACGGGCATATGCGCGGACAAGATGGACATGGATGCGCGCTCTACACAGTAACGATGGAACCTGACTCTAACTTAATTTTTTCTTGCTTTTGGGAGAGTTACACCTAATATTTAGATATATAAGGCTACTTGCCGGTGCTGGAAGCTGGGGCTGTCCTCTCTCGATGATACGTGAGCGGCATCCTCGGCGGCACTCAATTTTTTCTGTCTCTGTCGAATGGCCGCTGACTTCTCTGATGTTCGGGATGCGGGCGCATCTTACGGACGGGTCGCTGGAGGTCGGGAGGCTTGGACGGAAGACGTCTAGCCTTGACGATGGTCGTGGACTGGTAGACACCCTCGAAGCCACTCAATGTCCGGGGCTGAAGCTCATAGCTGAGAGAGATGTCGAAGGTCGGGAAGATGTCTGCTCGACAGCTGAGACCAGAAGCGTCTATATTCTTTGACGCCGGGTCGAGAAGAAGGAACGCGTTCGTTCCTTTTCAGTTCTTCCTCTCATTCGTTCACTGTGCGCGCTCTGTTCGCGGTTTTGCACGAATGTGTAACACGCGACCGCCAAATCGGCGGTTACAATATTGTTCGAACCAATAGATTTTATATTCTTGTGAACTCGTAAGCAAGGCATCTGTCTCCTTTCTGTACACTTAATTACATTACCGTCCAGGTTTCTCTATGTTGTCCATCAATCAAACGCAGCGCGCTTGTAAAATAAATATGTGGCGTGCCTTTTATATTGCGGGTTTTTCCCGTACCGTACTACCTGCACTCAAACCAGTCCCTTCATCCGCTCGTCCCCTACCTAGCTGAACTCTTGTCTATCCTTTAAACCCCGCCTTCTCCTTTCTTTAATTTGTGCACTTGCGACCAATAGAAATGTAGAAAATGTTTAGAAAAACGCCTTCACTCCCCCACTACTGTAACGCCGAACACTTGCATTACGAACTGTGTATCTGTCTCGGCAGAATTCTCAAAACGATCGAACAGTCAATATGGCTGAATAAAGCTTATACTTTCACATAAACGCCTTCTTTTATTTAAGGTAAAAGATTGAGAGTATATACTCCTCGATTATTCGGTATAGCAGTATAGCTTTTGCGACATATACAACACATATATATATATATATATATTAGGTGTACAAATAGGTTTTCGCCGTTTTGAAAAGATGGCGCCACCGATAAGATAACATCGAAATTGTTAGCTGTAAAAGGTCGTACAATAGATGTTGATATCTGGAAACAGTATAACCTTTTACTACCTCTGACTTTTTGCTAGCATCACTTAGTTTTCATCGTTTGTCAAGTTTTGATCAAGTAAGCGTCATTTGCGGGAATTGTTAATTTACTTCTTTCATACGAGAGTTAATTATTTTGAAACATCGATGAAGCCGTTCAGGGAAGTTCAAACTTAGTTTTTTTAATAATAATGAATTATCAGAAAAATAGCAGTAGAATTTTCACCTAAAAACATCGATGATTCAAGATAATTAACTCTTTTTTATGAGTCCACACATGGACCAAATGATGTGAAAATAAACTCGGCTATTGGTAAATGATCTCATTACTTTATTAAGCTGCATTTCCGTTAAAACTATTTATTTATTATTATTTTTTATAATTGACGTACATTTGTGTCAACTATACATGCTCATATATATAGGGATGCATATAAAATATACTTAGCCATTTGTTTTAATGATTCATTTTTTGAAAACATTTTTGTATGTATCTTTTTCTTAATCTGTTACTGAATTTAGAATTTTTCTAAATGTTCTAAATTTTATATAATATTTTTATAGAATATGTCAGATGTATTTAAAATTCTTACTATCCTAAGGCACATCAAACTCGCCTAACTATTTTACTTTTGTTGAAAGTTGTTTTTTTGCAAATACCTTTTGTTAAAATTTTGTAAATAGTTGAAGATTTTCATGAGGAATAGTTAAAAATCTTCGTGAGGAATTATTAAAGCCTTTTTATGAAATGCCATCAAATATTAGGTGTACAAATAAGTTTCGGCCGTTTTGAAAAGATGATGCCACCGATAAGATAATCTCGAAATTGTCAGCTGTAAAAAGTCGTATAGTATATGTTGATATCTGGAAACAGTATAACCTTTTAATACTTCTGACTTTTTGCTAGCATCACTTAGTTTTCATCGTGTTAAGATGTCAAGTATTGAGCCAAGTAAGCGTCATTTGCGGAAATTGTTAATTGACTTCTTTCATTTAAAGCAATCTGCACCTGAAGTACATCGGCTACTCAAAGAAGCATATGGCGATGTTAATTTGGATGAAAGAAATTGTCGGGAGTGGTTCTAAAAATTTAAAAGTGGTGATTTTGACGTGGAGGACAAAACACGCAGTGGAAGGCCCAACGTGTATGGTGACGCAGAATTGGAAGATTTATTGAAGGAAGATCCGTGCTAAACGCAAGAAGAATTTGCACAAAAGTTAGGAGTGATTTAGCAAGCTATTTCATAACGTCTCAAAACCCTGGGTATGGTCCAAAAGCAAGGAAATTGGGTTCCTTACGAACTGAAGCTAAACGCCGTCGAGCGTCGCTAATTCGCTTGCGAACAATTGCTCAAAAGGCAAAATCAAAAAGGATTTCAAAAAGGATTTCGCGGACATGCTTCTACTTCGATGGGCAAGCCAACCATTCATGGCAAGAAGCTAATGATGTGCATTTAGTGGGATCAGCTTGGAGTAATCTATTACGAACTACTCTCACACAATCAAATCGTCACCGAGAAACGTTGCCAACAACAGCTGATGCAACTGAGCAGAGCATACCCCACCCATCGTATTCACCAGAGATTTCACCTTTAGACTACCATCTATTCTGGTCGATGACTGACGGTCTGGCTTAGCAGCACTTCACTTCTTACGAGGAATTGAAGAAACGGGTCGATTCATGGATCGCCTTAAAAGACGAGCAATTTTTTAGACGGATTATCCACTTGCTGCCCGAAAGATGGTCAAAAGTAGTAGAAAGTAATGGGCAATTTTTTGAATGACATTATTTGTACTTTTTTTTACAATAAATTTGAACACCCGATATATATATATGAAATCTACTATCTGAACACAGAAGTCTCTGCGAAATTCGTTCTGAATCACCTAGATATGGTGCTCAACTGTGCAAAAACAAAACGCCTCATAGAAGGCGCGCTGAGATAACTGGACATAGTATTTTATCGCCCAAACACGCCACTATAATATTTTCCCGGGGCAACCGTATATAAGATATTGTCTTTGTAAATTAGAATCATTAGGCATATGATCACCTTATATGGAGAAGACTGAGACAGACAGTGAGAGAGAGAGAGAGAGAGAGAGAGAGAGAGAGAGAGAGAGAGAGAGAGAGAGAGAGAGAGAGAGAGAGAGAGAAGAGAGAGAGAGAGAGAAAGAGAGTAAGTGTTTGAGAGAGAAATATTCCTATATAAGAAAAAATAAAATGTTTAAAAGGTATCCCACCCGATGAACGTGTCAGATTAATCTAAAGAACCAAAAGATTAGTACTCATTAAAATTATATCTTATTATGATATTAATTCCAAACATGCATATGGCACTTCAAATGAACTGTCTTGGTATGAATAGTTTAAGTTGATTACTTTAAGTTGAATCAAAATAGATCAAACCACCAGCTACTGGCGGCTGGTGAAACTGACTGTGAAGCATGTTAACTGCACGAACTCTGTTTATTATCCCTACCACATTATAATACGCTGCTTAAAATATATACGTGCATAATTTATTGATGAAAGTAAGATGATTTTTAATTCCAAACATAGCCAATGACTATCCGAAGATAAAACAAAATATATATTTCCAATTTCCGAATAATCTATTCAGTTATTTTTTGACTTATCGTGTATAAACAAGCACATGCTTTATCTTTATAAATTAGTATGATATAATAAAATGATATGATATTACATGCTATGATATGACATTATATGCTATGATATGGTGATTATTGAGATTGATGAGAAATATATTGTTATAGTAGACTAGATAAAAAGAGTTATTAATATAAGAGGAATCGATAAAGGGATTATTGTAATTCTTATGAACGCACAGTTCCGGTTAAACAGGCCTCGGATCCTGTTAGGTTGTCAAATATCTCCCTTCTGCTCTTTTGCTCTTCTTTCAGTGCTTTATAAAAAGTGTTACAGTTATCGGATTTACTTCCAATATGCGCCGTCTTATTCGATAATTTGTGCCCATCTAGAGGGCAACTTCATAATACCCGTCTCGTAGAAACCCCTCTCCTTATTTGCGAACAACTCGGACAGCCACTTTTCACAACCCTCTTTTGAGTCCAAAATTACACCACCAACGGTATTCGACATGGACAGGAACAGGTAGTAATCACTTGGCGCTATGTCCGGGCTATATGATGGATGCGATAAAACAGTCCATCCGAACTCCCAAAGCTTCTGATGAGTCATCAACGAAGTGTGTGCTCTGGCGTTGTCCTGGTCGAATACTACACCCTTCCTGTTGGCCAATTGCGGATACTTCTGATCGATAGCCTGCTTCAAGCGGTCCAGTTGTTCACAGAAGATGTTAGAATTAAGCGTCTGGTCATATGGAATTCCAATCCCACCAAACACACAGCAAAACCTTCCTGGCCGTCAATCCCGGCTTGGCCACTGTTTGGGACGGTCCAGCGGCCTTGGACTTTCGCTTAATATTGTCGTATGTGATCCATTTTTCGTCGCCAGTCACCATCCGCTTCAAAAATGGGTCGAGTTCGTTCCGTTTCAGCAGCACATCGCAGGCGTTGATTCAGTTTAGAAGTTTTTTTTGCGACAAATCATGCGGCACCCAAACATCAAGCTTTTTTGTATCCAACCTTCTGCAGATGATTTAAAATTGTTTGAACACCATGAATCTCACGGAACGTTTCTCTAGCGGATTGCCTTTGACGAAGGAAAACTTTAAAATAGCGCGAATTTCGGCATTAGTGAACTCTATGTTTACACGTCTATAACGTTTGAACGCAATATCCAAACTAATCATGCATAGCGTCGTTTTGTACGTTATATGTAGACTTTCAAATGATTTATAGTATTGGCAGATACGAACTCTGTAGCGCTTTGTACATAGCCGCGAAATTCATAAGAAAAAAAGCAGAAGGGAGATATTTGACAACCTAATATATTGTTATAGATGTAAATATGCATATTGTACATTATCCTCCCCTCAATACGCCTTGGCTGTTGGTGACTCAGCATGTCACTAAGTTTCGTCACAGTACTATCATAAATTCCTTAGATAAAAATCTATTAGTCCCTTCCGCTCAACTCACCAGAGTTCAAAATGGATTTATATTTCCTTAAGTTTTTCTTAGCGAAAATTTAAATAAACTTGAACAAAAATAATAATATAAAGGTAATACAAAAAAAAAATGACTAAAATAAATTAAGAAAATGCCGCTGCTTATTGGCAGTCTTGTCGGCGTGTCGCTTGCTAGCTAAATTTCGATGCGAACAAAAAATATAATTTCTTAATTATATTTATTTAACTAAATTTAAATTTAGTGCAATATAATATTAGTATAATATTTGCTTATAACATTTGAAACAAACCCACTGAAATTGTTGTATAATTTTAAGCGTTTGTGTCTTTATTATTATATTATAATTCGTGAATAAACTTGTGCGTAACGAGTGTGCTCGAGATTTATTGTTAGCTGTTGTACTGACAACAGATCTCTCTTGATTAGCCAGAAGTTTTGCAACTCCAGCGCCTCTATTTAAAATCGCGAGAGGAAAAGTTTCCACTACGTATCTGTTCCCCCTTACTGCGCTGCGCCACACCTTGCAACGTCTTCGCAGCTCACCAATTCTAATCCGGCCCCTAGAGAGCGAGAGACAGAGAGAGAGAGAGAGAGAAAGAGAGAGAGAAAGTGTAAGAGATCTGCACATCCATGGCCGGAGTCTCTCTATGCCTCAGATGTGCAATAGGCAGCGAGATTGTCACCATAGGCTATTCCACGGAGATATTTCTTTGCAGTGAAAAGTTAATTGTCTTTTTAAATTTCTGGTGTTCCGGATTGGCATTAATTTAACGGGACTTCCCTTGAATATAATTTAATGTTGTTAATTAGCAGAAAAATTTTTACATTATTTTTTCCCTCAAATTTCTTTGCAGATTTAAGTGCAGTAAATACAACGTATCGAGCTTAATAATGAAAACAGAAATGTTAAAATTTATGTCAATATTTGGATGTATCGTGCAACTGATATATTTGATTCGATAGATTTAATTATCGATTCAGTCCTATATATATATATATATATATATATATATATATATATATATATATATATATATATATCGATCTGCTCACGATACTGACAAATATAATAGGCCGATAACAAAGCTCACCGTTACTATAAAAGATATCTTTAAAATTACTTTTTATGATAGTATAAAATAAGACAAGTATTATGTATTCAAATTCCTTATCATTTGAAACTTCTCTTTAATGTAATACATTTATCAACAAAAAACAAAACACAAAAAACTTAATTCCTACGCTATCTTAATAAATATATATCAACTCGTAGAATTTACAATAATGTTACACGTGCTTCTTTTATCTATAACAAATTTTTTTTTCCAGGTAAATGCTTTATTTTATCAACGTATTTTAAATTTACTACAACACCATCAATATGAATTTTGGGATTAATAAATATTATATCAATAGCCCGAAATACGAAGTCAATTAAGTAATGCGATCGATGTTATTTCTCGGCCTATGCTAACACTGCGACTCTGTAACTCAACCACCGTAAGAGTAGATACCTACTCTCTCGTGTGAGACGTTGACGACCCTTGCACGATCATTTCTTCCCCAGCTGTTTAATGTTTTGTAACAACGCGCGCGTAGTGCATGTCATGAAAATGGAACAGCGAAATTTAGAGCAACGGTGCGCGATAAAATTTTGAGAAATTCAACAATTTTGGAACAAATTTTGCTGCCACATGTTTCATATCCAAATATAAATATACATGTAGTAAATTAATCTGGCCTTCCTGGCGCTATCGGTCCACTTGATGTAGTTATTTTTTGCCTGCAATTACGCAAATCTAGTCAGTATTTACCGGATTGTCAAAATTAAATAACTATAAATATAATGAAAATGGAGTAAA
Organism: Sycobia sp. Sy_11; assembly: GCA_018907035.1. Taxonomy (NCBI): domain Eukaryota; kingdom Metazoa; phylum Arthropoda; class Insecta; order Hymenoptera; family Epichrysomallidae; genus Sycobia; species Sycobia sp. Sy_11. The sequence continues at coordinate 105,974 of JACCIC010000048.1, forward strand.
AAAATTCACTGCTTACTAACTTTAGTATAATAAAAGTTTTTTACATAAAACTTTTTTTTGAATTGAAGTATAATGGAATAGCTTTCTTTTAAGCATAATTAGAAGTAATATAATGGTTTAATATTGACGTAATAAGTATTTGAAAATCTTGAAACCCAATATCAATATATATACAGCATGGTCGTCCGAAGGCTGTAGTACCCATACTTGCCTTCCGAGCGCGACCGCGCTCATTGATATTATATTAAATCATTTCTTGGTATCAATAAGCCGCACATTCCGTTTTGTAATAATATTAAGAGACGAATTTAGTTTCCAACCTTTTTTAACGGAAACAGGACATTTATGATGGAAAATGGATACACATTAGCTTAATGAAAATATTTTCCGTCATTTTCTATTACTTTTTCCTATCTTTCTGACAATATGGCGATATAGTAGCGAACGAACGATGGTGGTTTCGAGGCTATCCAATCATCCACAAATTCTCGCATTTCTTGAACATGTCGGAAGTGCGTATCAACGAGGTCGTGCTGCGATCTGAATAGAAGGTAATCAGGGTGCGACAACATTTCCTATTCGAAATCCAAAGGGTGTTTTTGACGGCTTTCGCAATATGTGGCCGAGCGTTGTCATGCAAGAGAATGACTTTACGCCTATTGCTTGCGATTGCTCATCTATGTTCGATCAATTTCGATCAGCTTTAATAGCTCGTAGTACAGCACACTCTGTTGGCCCCACCAAATGCACAGCAATACCTTTTGGTCGTGGATGTTCCGTTTTGGTGTCGATATGGACGATTGGCCTGGATCCAGCCACGACTTTTTGCGCTGAGGATTAGCATAGTAGTTCCACTTTTCATCACCAGTCACAAATCGCTATAGAAAACTCTTCTTTTTTACCTGGCAAGCAAAGACACTGCGATGTTGAATCGATTCATAATGGTACTTTCGGTCAAATCGTGTGGCATCCAATTTCCGTCTTTATGAATTTTTTTCATCGCATGTAAACGTTTAGCAACTGCTCTATTACTGACTCCTAACTTATTAGCGAGTTCTTTCTGTGATTGAGCTGAGTTCCCGTTCAATAATGCTTACAATGCACTAATTTCACACTTTTCGGATGTCCAGAACGTTCTTTGTCATTAACATCAGTATCTCCACTTCTAAACCACGGAAATCACTCTTTACATGTTTAAAGCGATGGAGCTTGTTCGCCATAATATTCTTAAAGCAATCGATAAATTTCTGCTGCACTTTTTTTCAAATGAAAATAGTTAAAAAGGACATGTCGAAAACACGATTTATCGTGATTCTTTTCTAACTGATTAAAAAATTATAATGTTTACACCAATGATGGTGCCTGTTAACTGAATTTTATTGGTAAATGCCGAAACTAAAAAATAATTACTAGATCCGACATATCTGATTTTCGCACTATTTATATCGCCATCTCAAGGTGAAGCTCGGAAACTAAGTTCGTCTCCTAATATTAGGAGTGTGAATAAGTCTTTCCCGTGTTTTGTAAGTCATAATCAAAGCTTATTCATATGTCAACAATTCCATACTAACACATTAGTTAAAATTTTTTCGCATCATAAATTTTTGATATCGTGAAAATGTCGAAATTTGAGCCGAGTCGACGTCATTTGCGGGAAGTTTCACTTTATTGGTTCAATTTGAAGAAATCTGCTGCCGAGACGCATCGATTGCTTCAGGAGGCTTATGGAGAAGGTTGTGTCGATGATTCAAGTGTTCGCGGATGGTTTCGATGCTTCAAAAGCGGTGATTTCGACGTGGAAGACAAGGAGCGTTCCGGGCGGCCGCAAATCTTTGACGATCGAGAATTGGCGACTTTGCTTGATGAAGATTCTTGTCAAACGCAAGAAGAACTTGCTGAAGCATTGGGAGTTGACCGAACAACCATTTCCAAGTGTTTGAAAGCCATGGGAATGATCCAAAAGCAAGGAAATTGGATGCCGTACGAACTGAAGCTGAGAGACGTCGAACGGCGTTTTTTCACTTGCGAACAGCTGCTTCAGCGACATAAACGAAAGGGTTTTCTGCATCGTATCGTGACTGGCGATGAAAAGTGGATACGTTACGATAATCCGAAGCGAAGAAAATCATGGGGACTACCCGGCCATGCATCATCATCGACGGCCAAGCCAAATATTCATGGCACCAAGCTCATGCTCTGTATATGGTGGGACCAGCTAGGTGTGGTTTACTATGAGCTTCTGAAACCGAATGAAAGGATCACAGGCGAGGTCTATCGACGACAATTGATGCGTTTGAGCCGCGCACTGCGAGAAAAACGGCCACAATACTCCGACAGGCACGACAAAGTTATTTTGCAACATGACAATGCTCGCCCACATGTTGCACCGCCGGTGAAAACATACTTAGAAACGCTCAAATGGGAAGTCCTACCCCACCCGCCGTATAGTCCAGACGTTGCTCCGTCTGATTACCATCTCTTCAGATCGATGACGCATGGCCTAGCTGACCAGCACTTCCATTCCTACGAGGAAGCCAAAAAATGGGTGGATGACTGGATAGAGGCCAAACCGGTCGAATTTTTTCGCAACGGGATTCGTATATTGCCAGAAAGATGGGAAAAAGTTGTAGCTAGCGATGGCCAATACTTTCAATAATTCATTTGTAACCATTTTTTCACAATAAAGGCTCAAAATTTGAAAAAAACGGGAAAGACTTATTCACATACCTGATATATGTTTTCGGATGAAAAGTCTTTTCTTATTTATTTTGATTTGTACAATACAAATCTCAGATTTTTCTTATTAAATTTAGTTAAAGAATGTTTTAATTGTAATTATTTCAACAAATAGAAAGCAATGAATATTTGTCACCAGAGGATGTTTTCCTAAGATTATAGAACATTTTAAGCAATAAAGCTTCAAGGATTATCCACCAAAAATATTTATTTGAAAAGATAGGATTTTTGAAGTTCATATTTATTCATTTTATTGACAAATTTGACTAAATTTTGAAACACAATTAATTAAAGTATTTGCAATATATAAAATGGTGTTGTTTTCTTAAACCTTAATGAATTATTTGAAACAAATTAGTTTTAAAAAAAATAATATAAAGAATGGTTTTAACAGTAAACTTCATTCACTTTTTCTTGTAGATGAAAATTGTATTACTTCGTAGTTTTTATTGTATTACTTCAGTTATTTTTTTAATAATAATTTGAGGATTCAAATTATTAGACTAAAAATATTTAAAATGATTAATGAATGTTTAAAACGAAAATATTATTTTGAATTTGTTCAAAATATTAATGGATTGTTACATTAGCCTCAGAAAAAATTTTTTTGATTCAAAAAGTCTATATCGTAAAAAACCATTTGATTGCCTTAAAATAATATTTATATCATTTTAGAAAATATTTTTTAATTTAAATAAATACGTATTTTACAAGTAGACAAAATTTTACACATGGCAAAATTTGATCTTTACAACATTGCCACTATTAAACATGGATTTTTGGAAGATAAACCTTATTGTAGATGCCTTTCTGCTTAAAATGTATTATATTTTCAAGATTTCCGGTTATAAATTTTATGTATTTGTAACGCTTGAATGGTTATCATTTAAAAAATGTTCCACCCTGTTTATCGACAAACTCCTCAGTTTTACATTTTACGGGTAAATATATAAGTAAAGAATTTTTGATCCGAACGCAGATACACACAAATATATACATAATATTTTTACATAAATGTTATTTAACTCAATAATAAGTCACTTACATTATTATCTCAGGCGAAGTGGAGAAAAGGAATGCTAATAATTTTTTATAAATCTAAGACTACATATTAATAATATATATATAAAACATAATTTACTCATATTATATTTGTAAAAAATCAATCAATTTTTGCGTTAACTAAATATATTTTACATAAAGATATTATAAGTGCAAAAGAAATTTATATATTTTGTTTTACTGATCTTTCTTCTAAACAATTAATAATCAATCTTAAACTAATCGATTTTAACTGAATGAATATTCAATTAAGTATATGATTGCCTTCATTTTAAACAAACTTCATTCCTGTCATGTTTGGTTATTAATATATTTTTAGGTTCAAAACTTCAAAATTTGAAATTACAAATGAAATTAAGTAATAGGATTAGTCCGGTATCTCTGATATCGGAAAGTTAAATAATAAATGTTTATATTTGAATAAAAATTTTAAAAATTTAAAAAAATAGTAAAATTTAAAAATGCCATCAGCTACTAAGTCACCAGTTGATAAGCCGAAAACTAAAAAGCGTAAAAGAGTGAGGTTTGTTACTAATATTTTTATGTCAAAAAATTGAAATATTTTAATATCGTTGTTATATTGAAAATACAATTTAAATTTTGTACTATCATGATTAAGGTTACATTTTTTAGGAGAAAACCGAGAAAACTAAATCTGAAAGGATGTCTGAAGACCTTAGAAGATTGGACGAGATTTAACGAATGGGCCAAGGTAAATGCTTTACCGAAAAAAGTGCCGGAATATGAGGTCATAGTAAGTACTAGTTTATTTCTGTCTGCTTTTTTCTTTTATTCTATAAATTTTAATCAATTTTTTTCAAAGAAGATAATAGTTCAGTATTAGTTTGTATAAGGTTTTCAATGAATGTTTATAATTTTATGTACTTTGTCTATGTAAATAAAGCCATCGATATTTATTCACATGATTATAAATGTACCTTATAACTTTATTCTTATTTATAATTTTCTATTTTGAAGAGTTTGTTTTATTAATTGGAATAATATAAATAACTTGAATAAATATATTAATTTGAATTTTTTATATTAATAAATGATGGGATAAAACTTTTCATTAAAAAACTCTCAGTAAATAATTTTTGAGTTAAGTATATTATTTCGAATACTATTATACTAATTGTAACTAAATTAAATTAAAAATTAATTGTATCACATTATAGATAAAGCGGATAACATCTGGATTCTATTATTCTTATATAATATTAAATAATATTAAATTATAATAATAGATTTTAGTTTCAGTTCCAGTTTCATACAAACGCCTGCAAAGCTAGGGGCTGTAGGACTGTTTTACTAAGGGTCTCGTATATAGTCTCATTTATATAGTAATAAAAATTATTTAAATCATTCGAAATCTTACTATAGATAGTATATATGCAGTGATAGATAATAATATAACAATTGAAAAAACTTCTAGGTTCGGCCGTCGAAGCCTTTATCTCGCCTAAAGAAACGTTCAAAACTTTTGGCCATGCCAAAGCAGTACGCCATCGAGCAGCCCCAATGTGTCTATAAACCGATAACGAAGAAGATGCTCCATGCTATGACCAGCCGACGCACGAAGAGCTTGGCCTTGCCTCGTTATCATGACAGACCAGCTTGTCGAATGCCGTACGTGAAGCGGTCGACCCTTCGCTACGAGGCATCCCAGCGCATAATATACCTCAGTATGCCTAAGGATCGTGAGGACCCGGAGTGCGCGGTACTCGGGGTTTCCAGAGCCGCGCTCAGACGCAAAAGCACGGAAAAGGACGCAAAACTGGCGAGACCTAAGCGGACCACAAAAATGGAGAATGAGAACAACAGGTCACGCAATAAAAGAAAGGAAGCCAAGGAGGTACAGCTTTAATGATATATTTTGAAATTTGTAGTATTAAAATCCTGCATAATGACATGCTATGTTAAATGTTGATTAATTTATTCGAATGCTTTCATGAGAGTATGTAATACCAGATTTTTATTTCTAAAATTATTTAACGCTCTTTAATATTAAAATTAAATTTGGAACAGAGAAAAAAAGCAAAAGCCAAAGCAAGTGAAGGGAAGAAAAGAAGTAAGAGTGGAAAAGCAGAGATTTAACTTTCCCCGCTCATCACGCTTATTACATACTCTCACTTAATTTTCTTAAAAAGCATGCTATTGAACGAGAAACCTCACAGGGTGTCATCTCCTTATGACCAATTCTGATTTAAAGTCCCGCCTTTTAATTTGACATAATTTTTGGAAGTTTCCATCACGGATTTATATCTGCTTATATTTTATACCGCGTGCTTAAACCATAAACTTACATATCAGACCGCGCGCTTGAGTGGACGCTCTGAACATAGTCCAAGGGAACATGTGTAATCCTTATAGGAAGCATTTGCCAAGTTTTAGACTTGCATAGAGAACGCCATTCTGGGCTCAAAAAACAAGATTCCAGATGTTTGGCTTTGAAACTATCAGAATATTTAGACGTAGATGAGCACCCTCGTAGCTAAACTAAAAAACATACATTGTCTGCTTACTGCTTACAGTTTACAGTCAAAGCAATCAGAGACAGAGCAGAGTTTTGTTGTTTTCTTGTAACCATCTATATAGTAACAATAAAACACTGGTGATAAGATATAACAATACCATATCAAAGAAATTTCTTTTTTGCCTGTAAAAAGCCAATACAAGTAGTATGAGTTAAAATTTGTACATATATGTTTTTTAGGATTCTGACTACAGATATGATCGTTAAAATTGGCGATAATTACATTTTGATAATAAATCACATTAAAACTCTGTAACAAATCCTTTTTCTAACTTATCTTGTATTGTACAAAACATTTCAACAAATATTTTAAATAAAATTGAACATCTCATCAAAATACATATTTTTTAGTCTATATATTCTGTATATACGTTCTTTTTTTATAAATATGGGTATAACCGTAATATTACTATTGGCCATTCTATATCCTCTGTTGGATTGAATATATAATATTTTTTTCGAAAACTACTATTGGTAAAAAAATTCATGGAATACCAAATATATATTTTGATGAGATCTAAAACTTTTGTGAAGAATACTTTTTGAAATTTTTCGTATTTTACGAGCTTTTACGGTGCTCTTATGTTTTTCACGAGACAAATAGAATTCCCTCTAATTTTCACCATAATATTTGTAGTAAGCACTCCATAAAACAGAAATGAACAATTTTTCAACGTAGTGGAGTAAGGCGATATAGTACAATCTCATTTACGTAAATTCAAAAAGAAAATAGATTTTCCTGTCAGTAATAAAATCATGCTTAACAAAACCAATCCTCTGCCAAAGATTGTATAAAATTAAATTTTTGTAAAAAAGTAATTTCCAAAATTTATTTCTTAAAAAGAATGTTTAAGTTAATATAAAATATTCCATTTTTTGTAAATTAATTATGTAATAATATACATTATATAGTAAGTTTTATTTAATTGCTATTTACATTATAATATCATGCAATTGACTGAAGAATATAATTTAAATTGTACTATCACACTGAAAAAAATTGGTAAATTCAGATATTTTAGTAAAAGTGCATTTATTTAAATGCAACAAATAGGTTTATTTGAAAACAAAAAATATATTAATTATATTACACTTAATCAGTGATTCAAAAATTATAAATATTTCTTGACTTTTACTGACACAATTATATATATATTTATATATATATATAAATTTGTAAATATAGTTTTTAGATTAAAAGGGGAACTTTGCATTTGCTATATTCCTATTAATTTACAGGAAAATATTATATAAATCTATATATTTTCTGTATTGTGTATTGGTGTGAGTTCTTTAAAAACGTTTTTGCAGATAATTCTACGATTAATAAAGCAGAATCCTCTAGTTCCCCTACATAATATCATGTAGAGAGAAAGAGAGAGATAGTGTGGGAGAGAGAGAGAGAGCGAGAGAGAGAGAGAGAGAGAGAGAGAGAGAGAGAGAGAGAGAGAGAGAGAGAGAGAGAGAGAGAGCACGCGATCCGCATAACACACGCTTTTTATTTCGCCTAAGAAGTATTTCTGTCGTGCGTCTCGCGACACCCATTTTTTTTGCTTTCTTTAGAATGCCGGCCAAAGCATTAGAAAAATGAAAAATACAGTTTTCTGAAAGGAGTATGTCGAGAAATGAATTATGTACGCACTTTGCTGTTCATTTACAGTTTTCAAAGAAACTTCTGATTCATTCTCTCACCCTGTTTCGCTGAAAAATTATATTTATATTTTAGGATATGCTGATTACGGATATCGTAACGACTTTTGAAGAAAATTAAATTTTTATAACAAAAAAATATGTTTCATAAAATATTAGATTAATTAAATTTTAAAAAATATTCTAAACAAAACTGGTCAAAATAAATATTTCCAGTTTTATATTCTGTACCTACAGAAGGATGATTTTTTAACAAAAAGAGACTGAACAGAATCCCAATATATATATTGTAACGAGGTATTTAGTCAAATACTGCCTGGGAAAAGTATCCGTGAACAGAGTTGTAACTAACCCCAGACGGTTTGAATTTTTCTATAGAACAATCTATGTGGACCGTAGGTTTCTTACTGTGATTTTTCCTCGAACTTACCTGCTTATCTTGGATTTTACATTTTATGAAATTTCAATAATAAATTATAATAATATATTAATAATAATCCAGAAAAGTTATACGTTTATTAAAATGATAATATTTTTAATCTATGAACACACAAATATGTAATAAATTCATTTTCACTTGTCTTAATCCATTTCTCGTCGCACTTATTTTAGAAAACTATATTTTTCATATTTCCAATGCTTTGCACAACTTGGCTTTTGATATAAAGCTTTTTAAAAAACTTCCGAGATTATAAATAAAGGTTATAGATATATAAATAAAACGATTTTAATTTTTTGCACGTCATTTAAAAAATCTGGAAATTATTTATTAGACTTTTCATATTATTTCGCTATATGTAAGCAATAGTGTCTATCGATGATAAATAATCAATAGCCTATTTATATATATCCAATCGTCGTGAAATTCTTATATGTTTCATGTAAAGGTTCATACATTAGGGAAACGTGGCCAGTTTGGAAGACTTTTATTATTTTTTTTCCCATATTTCTAGCAATATGGTGACATCGTGACGAAAGAACGATGACGGTTACGAGGCGATCCAATCATCCACAAATTTTCGCACTTCTTGAACATGTCGAAAGTGCGTATCAACAAGATCGTGCTGCATCGATATCAGAAGGCGCTGCTTTTTCTGGCGAGTATGCTGAGTACGACAACACTTCTCATTGGAGCTCCAACAGAGTGTTTTTGACGGCTTTATCAACCGTTGTCATGAAAGAGAATGACATTGCGCCTATTGCTCACGATTGCTGATTTATTTTCTGATAGAGCTGAGGGACACTAGTGTAGAGAGATTGAAACGATAGGCCAGATTTATATTGAAGAAGTGGAATCCTAGTGTCGTCTCAATAAAATGAGGCTGGCCTCTCGAAAGTGTGGAATGATGATATTACGAGGCCACCTTCACCCGAGAGCTTCCCCTCTCATTAAGATCCGCAGCTCGAGGGTGAAGAGATTAGAAAGCGTGAGATACCTTAGAATCCACTTCGGTGAAGATCTTAAAATCGGCTAGCATTTGAAAGTGGTACAATACAAATATGTGGATTTGTTGAACAGGATTGGAGGCTTGGCAAGATGGGAATGGGGCCTTAAATTTAAGGCGCTTAGTACTATCTATACCGGGCTGTGCACACCTATGACTGTTTACGCAGCGGCAGGTTGGCACGATTGGATGTGTGTAGAACAGCGATGCAACTTGGCAAATACTTCAAGACAGGCGCTCATTGGAGTCAGCGGTGCATACAGAACCACATCGACTGACGCCCTAGCAGTGATAGCGGGCAAACTCTCCATCGTGCTAGAATGCAGACGTAAAGCGGAACTGTATGCAAACCGTAAAAATGTAGCGTCACCTGAGGATCAAAATCGTGCCGTGCGAGAGATATCGAAAAGATATCTCGATAACTGGTAGGATATCTGGGATAACTCGACAAAAGGTAGGCTGACACATTCTTACCTACCTAGTGTCAGACATAGGATTGAAGCAGGTTGGATTAGGCCGTGGCGATGGTTAATCTAATTCCTCTCTGGGTATGGAGACTTCGGGTCATATCTGTCTCGCTTTCATCTGAGAGAGAGCTGTCCCAAATATGAAGAAATTAGGATCAGATTCCAAAGAGAAAATCATACCTCTATTGAGGTCCGAGCTCTGTTGGGCCAGATAAATTATAATGCCTTCGAAAAACTAGTCAAAGAACTCCGCCAGACCAAGGAGTCGCTCAAAGCGATAGAGAAGCTGGCAGAAGCATAAATTATAGAGGAACTTGAATAGGTAGGTAGGGATCTGACGGTTGGTAAAAGAAAATTAAAACTCTAATTGTATACACTGGCAAATATATACACTGGAAAATAAACTATATTATATGCACATAGATTTTATTTATACACCGGTACTATACACGGGTATACAAATCAGCAAATTAAAAATCGGAATAAGAACTAACCAGCCTTTAAACTGGTTAGGAAGTCTAGTCTGGATTAATAACGTTGGGAACTAACTATAAACTGTAGGTCCATAAAAGTTGCAATGATGTGCAATAAGTTGCACAGATCTGCAACTAAAAGAAAAGTTTAGCAAAAATGAAAAGTTTTGGAGCACAACCGGCCGATAAAGCGAAAACTAGGTGCGGTCGAGAATGTTTATGTGTAACAAAGTATAACTAAGCGAGAGGATATATTTCTAACGATGCGGCATGATGCAAAAATCTTCGGTGCTACAAATTTATCTGGCCCTGATGACAATACATGATTTTGTGAACAGACCATCACGTTTTCTTCAAACGAAGCATTTTTCCTTTTTCTGTTATAATAGTGCGTCTGTTTTTTACTGGCTACCCATCACTATAGGTTCCTTTTAAGTAATTCACGAATGACTGGTAGTCTTTTCATGCGTATTAGCCAGTCGGCAGGTGTTAGCGACCATATTGGTTTATTGTTTTCGCGAGTGTTTCTGTATGTGGCCATTTCTCTGGGATTTCTACCGAAATTTAGGAAGGCTGGCGATGCCTTGCACAGACGTTTTCATGGCGAAAGCCAGTTCAGGCTGATGTATGTCCTAATCTTTATGATTTTGTTTACGAAGATTGAGATCATACACTTGAACATGCGGTTTACTCAGTGTCAGGTTCGGTGCCATTGTCGAAAATTAAAAATTTGGGGCAACCTCATTTCAATACGACCAGCTCTCAATCTTTTTAATTATCGCATGTCCCGTAGCCTTCTGCAGTGGTCAAAATTCCACATACTTGGTGGAAAGATCTTCGAAGATCAAGAAATATTTTTGCTGACCTTTACTGGCAGGAAAGGGATTCATTATATCAGTGGCAGCGTTTGTCCATGGCCCTTTCACATTTCTGTGTGTCATTAGGCCGGTTGGTGCCTTCTGGGAAAGTTTATACAGCTGACAATCTGGGCAGTTTTGATGTAACTATAGATATTTCGTCTCATTTCTGACTAATAATAACTTCGAGATACCTTATGCGAGGCCTTTTCAATATCGAAATATCCAGATATCGGCGTGTTGTGGAATTCGAACATTATCCACTCACGGTTTGTGGAAGAGATGACAATCTTATAGTCATCTTTCTCGGGACCTACTACGTCCAAGTAGACGTGCGGGCGATGTTTTAAGAGGGTGTTGTCGTTAATGCGCCAGTCCGGATGTTTTTTTGGACAGTCTCTGACTTCTTTAGATTTTTCTCATAGCAACTGACTCGCTCCATAGCGGTGATCGTAGCTGCTGGCAATTTTTCTGTGGTAGGGGAACGTGAGGAGAACGTAGGGGAACGCGCATCTGGCACTTTCTGCAGTGCGCCTATTCTATGAATTTTCTTCATACTATAGGCCTGCAGCGCTGCGGCCCATCTGGCTAATATTCCCGTAGGATTCTTTAGCGTGTGCAGCCATTTTAGACTGCAATGATTAGTGATCACTGTGAATTCCCCTTCCAATCAGTAGCCTCTGAATTTTTCTACGGCCCAGAATACAGCGAGATACTCTTTTTCGGTTACCGCGTAATTCATCGCCGCCTTAGTCAATACCCTGATCGCATAATCGATACGGTGCTCTTCATTTTCCTTGTCTTGACTAAGCATAGGACCGAGGCCGTAGTTGCTGGCATCTATCTGTACAATATACGGTTTACTCTGTAAGAGTCGAGCTTATACGGGGGCTTGCGTTTACAAGATACGCAGTTGGTTAAATATTTTCTCCTGGGATTTGTCCATGTGCTATTTCACGTTTTGTCGTAATAGTTTGCTTAATGGTGCCTTCATGTCTGCTAAAGATTTTATAAAGCGGGCGTACCACCCTACAATACCGAGGAAAGTTCTCAGCTGTATGAGATTCGTGGGGGTTGGATATTCCGCGACGGGTTTTCGCTTGTTGGGGTTCATGCGTAGTCCGTCCTCGTCTACTATATAATCCAGGTAATATAGCTGAGGGCAACAAAAATCAGCCTTTTCTTTGTTAATTTGAAGCCCAATTTGATTAAGACGAGCCAGGACCGTTTCTGGTTACCGGGTATGTTCTTCGAACGTATTTGTGATAACAATAATATTATCTATGTAGACAAACACACATGGTTGCCACTGTAGTCTGAACACAACATCCATGCCACGCTGGAAGCTGGCTGGGGCATTAGTCAGCCCATATAGGATTCACGTGTACTGAAACAGCTCTTTCTGCGGGACTGCAATGACAGTTATTTCCTTACTATCGTCATCGAAAGGAATCTGGTGATACGCCTGGCTCAAGACTATCTTAGAAAGATAACGAGTATCACGTAGATTATTCAATAGGACGTCCATGTGAGGAAGAGGATATGCATCCTTCTCCGTCACCTGGTTAACTGTTCTGTAATCAATGCAGAACCTGATCATGCCGTTCTTTTTTGGCACGATCACCGGACAACTGTTCCACGAGCTTTCCGAAGGTTCAATAATGCCTTCGGCCACAAGTCTGTAGACTTCTTCGTGGGCGTGCTTTAACAGTTGATCAGTATGCGACAGAGGCGCTGCTTAAGGTAAAAATAAATAAAAGACATTGAAGACAAATATATTATCTTGCTCTGGCATGGTGAGCGAGAGCGAGAAGTATATTTGTCAAAATTACAGGAAGGGTCTACTAGATAGCAACTTAGTGGCGTGCTAAGCGACCAAGTGGCCTAGGCGTGCTGAGCGACCAGTGGCCGAGGCGTGTTGAGCTGGAGCTGTGCTCGTACAGCGTATAAGGAAACAGAGCAGGTGTGTCGGGGAGTCCGAGAAAAGAACCTGGTGGCGTGTTCAGCGACCAGGGGCCGAAGCGTGCTGAGCCGGAGCCAGGAATTAACGGGCAAACGGACACACACTGTTACAATATATATATATATATATATATATATATATATATATATATATACACTATTCTATTTCACAAAATTGTTTTTCTATTTTCTATATTTTTAAATATATACAAGCATACTCTATGTGTTTTATTAGTTTTCGTACGTGTATGGTAAGATATTTTAAAAAATATTTGTATTATTAGGATTCTTATTTTTTACATTATTGGGATCAAATTCACATTATTAGAATTCTTAAAAATATGAATATTTTCAAGAATTTCTCTTTTATATTTATTATTCATACCTTGTTCTAAAATATTTACATTTTCAAAATCGAAAGAATGTAATAAGTTTAAACTATATTCTTTTAGCCCGGATGTACCATTCATACTTCGTAATCTATACTGATGTTCTTGTATTCTTTGTTTTCAGTATCTTACCATTTGTCCAATATTATATTCGTCACAATATTTACAATTTATTTTGTATATCACTCCTGTTTTCAAATATTTATCATCCTGATCTTTACAATTATTAAATAGCTTTCTTATATTATTATTGTTTCTAAAGTAAACTTGAATATCATGCTTTTTGAATGCACTACTAATTCTTTTGGATAACCCTTTTAGATATGGTAATACTACGATTTTATTATTATTCTCTCTCTTTTGCATATTACAGTGCTATTATAAATCTGATCCACTCTCTTTTTAATCATTACATCTATAAGGTCTTTTGGATAGTCATTATTAATGAATATTTCTTTAACTAAATTTAAATTATCTTTTCTAAAATCTTTGTGTGAAAATTTGATTGCTCTGTAGATGACTCCCTTTACAGTACCTATCTTGTTTACGAATCGATGGTGTGAGTTAAAATTTAATAACCTACCTGACCATGTAGATTTTGTGTACCATTTTAATTTTACTCTGTTATTACTAACTCTAATAACATTAACGTCCAAAAAACTTATTATAAAGTTATTGCCTAATTCTATTTCTTTTGTATATTTAATTCTATCATGGATGGAATTAAAAACATCCACCATTTCTTCTACACAACTTTCTGGTACAATTGTATAAATGTCATCAACATGTCTTTTATAGATAATTCGTTCAAAATTTAACTTATTTAATGCAATATTTTCTAATTTTTCCATTACCAAATTAGCAACCACCAGTGTCCTGTATCGTAAGTATTTTTCAAATAGATTGGAATAGATAAAGTAAACTCTTAAACATGCCTGATACAGTACAATCAACCCTCACTTTCTATGCAATTTTCACATGGTAGTTCTGATCTTTTGAACCTATTGTATCTTCGGTAATAGTTTTCCATTGCTCATAAAATATTAATCGATTATCATTTAATATTACAATATTTTTTGATTTACAATGAGTACATTCTCTATACATATTAGAAAAACTCATTATTCACGCTAATAGTTTTATCGCAACTAAAAATAGCGAAGAAAAAGTTTACAATTACATCTAGACCTCTATGTATGACTTTGCTCGTGTGCTAAACAAAAAATTATTATTTTTAGATGAATTACGTTTCCAAAATCAATCAATAAAGTGCTCTCATTTTTAAAATATTCACAGCACACACTACGTCTTGTGGCTAAACATTCGTTTTAATATTGCGAATGAATTTTTCTTGTTAGATTATTATTAACAGAGACGGCCGTTTTGTTAAATTGCTTGTTTATCAAAATTCGGATATCAAACATATGAACTTACACAGATTGAAAAGGTCACAACTTTTTTATAAAAAGACGCATAATCATTTCTCAGTATGTGAATATGTATAAGGATAATAACTAACTATTTCATTTTGAATTTGATCGATATATGGTACGGTGATCTAAAAAACTTGTTAAGAATAAAATTTTTTGTAAAACTTATACGACAAATATAATAGTCATACCTCGTAGTTCTCTCTTCTAATGCGCTGTTTTTTTTAATTACGACGTTGCACAGTGACTTGCGACCTGTGTAAGAGAAAGTGCACTATATACATTTCTTGCTGACAACACTAGTTGCGAGATAGAGACAAGAGAGAGAGAGAGAGAGAGAGAGAGAGAGAGAGAGAGAGAGAGAGAGAGAGAGAGAGAGAGAGAGAGAGAGAGAGAGAGAGAGAGAGAGAGAGAGAGATAGAGAGAGAATAGTATATAGCTTTCTTATTCCATATACCACTATAGGCACTATATTCTCTATTCCACTATACCACTATAGCCTTACCTTATAGCATACTCGAGACTGTACGCCTACTATGCCTTGTTTCTATCATGTCCATGGGAGCTAGATGGAGAGAGAGCAATGTACTTTTCTCTTTTTCTCCCTCTCTCTCTCTTTTGGCCTATGAAGGACCACGAGTCCTTACGCTCTAATAAATAAAATTCTAATTCTCTCTCTCTCTCTCTCTCTCTCTCTCTCTCATTTTCTCTCCGCTTGTCTGTCAGGGCTTTTCTCCTACGCACTTACCACGGTTGTGTTTGTATCCACATCAATGAACGTGTTAACGTTGGTCGAGGAGGACGATTATTTAATCGTTTTCATTGCCACCTGCCGCAGGCATGTAACTTAGTCGAAACTGGTATTTTCCTAAACATTATGTGTGTGTGCGCATGCGTGTGTACCTGGTACATTTGATGATTCACACTGTTTATGTTGGACGAGTAAAAGCTCTAACTTGCCCGTGTTTGGAGATAGTATTTTTTAATAACCTTCTGCAGAGCACACGTAATTTTATATGCTGTATTATGATTGATGCATTCTGTAAAAATATTCTTGCACTTCTGGTTCTTCCACTTGTAAAATGGTAAATTCTCAGTGTTAATATCGTAAGCGATAAAATTGTGTCTTTTAAACTTCGCTATCTATTTTCTTTTTGTTTCTCCAGTGGTGAATATTTTAGTAGCATTTTCAATTTTTTCAATTTTCATGGCAAAATGGCAAGCTTTTTAAGTAACTATTCATTGACGCTTTGCTTGAAGCCTTGAATATCAACGACATACTCCATCTTTACTGACAACATCTAAGAAAATATTTTACTAATAACTTATTTTATTTTAAACACGTTACAACTTTTTAACAACACCATTCATAGAATGATATTGTACAATACGTTCATCTAAAATTAAGCAGTGAGCTGAGATGTACATCAACGTGTGCACTTTGGGAAAACTAGTTTTGCTTTAAATAATCAATAATTATGCTTGAACAATCCATAACTTGTTTTTATGAGTTCAGAGTATGAGTTAGCTACAAGTGGAAAATTCAAATTCAAAACTATTACAACATAATGCAATTTGTTTGGAATTTTAGATATTAGAATTTGTAACATTATAATATTTATTTTTTATTTTAATGTAAAATTTCAAACGAAACGGGCTATTTTTTACTTGAACGTTCCTTAAATTTATTTTAATAATCTGTATATCGAATAATTTTTTTTGTATTTTTCCGTATAATTTAATTATTCTAAATGTAGTTGCTGTAAATTGAAAGAGATCTAACAGTTGATTAAGTTTTAATGTGGCTTTCGAAATTATAGAAATGAGCAAAGAATGTTTAGTGAAAATTTTTATATGAAAACGTGTATGTAAATGTGACATTAGGTTGTCAAATATCTCCCTGCCGCTTTTTTGCTCTTCATTCAATGCTGTATACAAAGTGTTACAATGGTCGGATTTATTTCAAATATGCGCTGTTTTGGTTGATAATCTGTTTCCATCTAGACGGCAACTTCATCATACCCCTCTCGTAGAAACCCCTCCCCTTATTTGCAAAGAACTCGGACAGCCACTTTTCACAAGCCTCTTTTGAGTCCAACTTTACACCACCAAGGGCGTTCGACATAGACAGGAGCAGGTGGTAATCATTTGACGCTATGTCTAGGCTATATGGTGGATGCGATAAAACCTCTCATCCGAACTCCCGTAGCTTCTGACGAGCCATCAACGAACTGTGTGGTCTGGCGTTGTCCTGGTGGAACACTGCACCGTTCCTGTTGGCCAATTATGGACTCTTCTGGTCAGTAGCCTGCTTGAAGCGGTCCAGTTGTTAACAGTAGATGGTAGAATCAAGCGTCTGGCCATATGGGAGCAGCTCATAGTGGATGATTGCCTTCCAATCCCACCAAGCACAAAGCAAAACCTTTCTGACAGTAAATCCCGACTTGGCCACTGTCTGGAACGGTGCACCGGCCTTGGACCACGACCGCTTTCGCTTAATATTGTCGTATGTGATCCCTTTTTCGTCGCCAGTCACCATCTGCTTCAAAAATGGGTCGAGTTCGTTCCGTTTCAGCAGCACATCGCAGGCGTTGATTCAATCTAGAAGGTTTTTTTGTGACAAATCATGCGGCACCCAAACATCAAGCTTTTTTGTATACAACCTTCTGCAGATGATTTACAATTGTTTGAACACCATGAATCTCACGGAACGTTTCTCTAGCGGATTGCCACTGTTTGGGACGGTCCAAATTGGACGGCCTTGGACCATGACTGTTTTCGCTTATATTGTCGTATATGATGCATTCTTCGTCGCCAGTCACTATTCGCTTCAAAAATGGGTCGAGTTCGTTCCGTTTCAGCAACACATCGCAAGCGTTGATTCAGTCTAAAAGGTGTTTTTGCGTCAAATCATGCGGCATCCAAACATCAAGCTTTTTTGTATCGAGCCTTCTGCAGATGGTTTAAAATGGTTTGGTGACTAACTGTCATATCCTGAGCGATGTCACGAGTTGTCACATGTCGGTCTAACTCGATAAATTCCATGATTTGATCGGTATTGGTCGTGACAGGTCTTCCGCCGACTGGCTTATCCATGGTGTCGTTTTCACAGGCTCTGAATCGTCGACACCATTCCTCTGCGGTTCGAAGTGATAGCGTGCCATCACCCCAAATACCATTAATCTCACAGAACGTTTCTCTAGTGGATTTGCCTTTGACGAAGGAAACTTTAAAATAGCACGAATTTCGGCGTTAGTGAATTCCATGTTTACACATCTATAACTTTTGAACGCAATATCCAAACTAATCATGTATAGCGTTGTTCTGTAGTTGTATTGCCAGATACGAGCTCTGTAGAGCTTTATACATAGTCGCGAAATTCATAAGACACAAAGGCAGAAGGGAGATATTTGACAACTTAATCCTCACATTTAAAGAAGAACGATTGTAAATAACTCAAACTTATTACAAAATGTGTATATATGTCGAATCTTGATTTAATCATTTTTATAAGCCAGAGTACATAGCTTACTTATCCAGTCGCTGGCTAAATATTTTATTGTTGTGAAGGTGAAGTATTATTCATTGCATTTACTGTTGAGTCCTGGATTTTGCTCGCCTCGGTTTTACAGGCTTTAATGAAAAATTTTAATGAAAAAGTTTTAAATGAAAAAAGTGTTAAGAACTAAGAACCATCTCAAGTGGTCATACTGAAGTTAGTGGTATGTGTAATATATACCGGCCAGCCTTATTTCTATGAGAAGCAGTGAGAAAATCATTTTCGCATTTAAATTTTGTTGTAGTAATAGATTTCTTTTGATGTTTCGCTGTTTTTTGTTGTTGCTGGAAGTTTTCTAGCAGATTAGGTAGTATTATGTCGCAGGTGCTCTGTAGATACGAAATGGAATGAGATCTTTTATTTGATGTGTTATTCAAAGGTACTGAATCTGTAAGAATCCAGCCGAGTTCAGATGCTTAATAAACGATGTCTCTGAGGAAAGAAGAAACTTAGGAAAAATATGAGTTGCAAGAATTATTTTCATTCTATCATATGCATGAAAAGTAGGACTTGCTAAACAAAGATTATTAACTATGTTTGTATCCGTAACACGTTGATTAGGTAGACGCATTGTCAGTTGTGATAGAATTAAAGCGTTTGGCTTTCTTTGATCATTGAAGTCAAAATACAGAATGAGAGTAACTTTAGTCATATGTCTTGCTGTATAGTTTGTAACAGCTCCTATACCAGTGGTTGTAATCAATACTGATTTACGATTCAGTCTTAAGTTTTTGAATAGTAATCGCCGATCTAGAGGATGATTAAGAACATGGATCTAAAAGTGCATCGAGAGTGAGATGACGTTAATTTTCGAATCTGATAATAACCCGTGCCGTTGTTAGGAAAATAAAGCTTTAAAAACTGATGGGTTGTAGAATGAGGAGTAACTCCTAAATGAGGATTAATTTTCTCTGCTGAGGGCAGTTTTATAGATAAAAGAAGATACAGTTCTCTTCTGTGGTACTGCGAAAGCTGCAATTTCTTTACTTTCTTTGTCTAAGGGTATTTGGTAATACATTTGGCTCAAGTCGAATTTTGAGAGGTATCGTACATCACATAAGTTATATAATAATTCATCCATGTATAGCAATGGATATGTATCTTTATTGATGACTTGGTTCATTGTCCTGTAGTTCGTAAAAAGCGTACTTTGCATTCTTTTTTAGGCACAATGACTGTTTAGCTACTCCAAGAGCTTACAGATGGCTCTATAATCCCATATTTAAGGAGCTTATCTATTGCTGTATGGGCTTTGGTCATTAGTTTATCTGGGAGTCGACGTATATATCGTTGTTTCATCGGACGATGTCCCTGTACGTCGATTTGGGGGCATGTTGGCTATATGTAGTTTATCGTTTGATACCGGAAGGATTCGATCTAATAATGTGTTTAATTTTGTTTTCGCGTAAATCTTAACAGTTAGCATATTTCTTCTTATCCTGGTGAAAATTGTCGTTTTATATCTTTTGGCGGATGCTAGGTACGATCAGCGAATTAATTGTGATTTTTAACTTAATTAATATGTTTATCCCGAGAATGATGTCGTGATTTAGTATTCTTGATACTTTAAATCGGATCGTGGTTGTCTGATCATCTATATGAAAGGATAGATCGATTTCTCTTTCGTTGGAACACATTTGTTCATTCGGAATCTTTAACTGCAGCTGAGGTGTGTGTTATTCGCGATAAATTTGTGCTTTTAGTGGATAATACTTGTTATGTGTTATTGGAGCGTGTCCTGATTTCTTCTGAATTATTTGGAATGTCTTTCTATTGGGCAGAAGAATGAACTCTACTTTCCTTCTCTCTTATTAATTTCCTTGCATTGGGTTAGGCTTGCATCTGGGTTATTCTGGTACAGGAATGCCGATTTTTGACATTTATAATAAAATATCGTTTGTGCGGGCATTTATCTGCCCAGTGATCATATTGGTTGCATACCCAGCAGGGTCTGGTTGCTGTTGGTCCCTTATTTCTTAGCAATGGGTTGGTTTTTTGATTATATTCTGTTTGGTTCACCACTTCTCTTTTTGATCATTTATTTTTTCAGTTTGGTGATTTATATGTTGGTGATAGACTTCTTTGTCGACTTGTTATATAGTGGTGATTGACCACGTCGTCTTTCGTTTTATGGTGCTTGCTTTGTTTTTCTATTATTATAATATAATGATTAGGAGTAAGAGAATTTTTCTTTTCTATCATTATTATGTGGGGATCTTTCTCTTTTATCTTTATGATATGGGAAATATGTGTTTCTTTTACATACAGTAGAGTATAGAAGGATCCGCAAGGGTAACTCTTTTTAGAATTATTTTATGTTTACATTTTCTAATTCTGCTATATTTGTTACTTATATTTCTTGCTTCTGATTCGCAGGCTGCTGATTGTACCATTGTATATTTTCGTAGTGACGACACTTTATATCTACGTGCAAGATCTCTCTTTAATTCAAGATACTGGACTAATTTGTGTGATTCATCTATGGGAGTTGAATTACTCTCAATTTATTTTAACCAGATAGTACGGATGGAGATTACCGTAAACTTTTTCTAATTGTGTTTCCAAGGATAAGAGTTGCGCAAATTTATATATTAGGGTTCGGAGACTAATTATGTATGTTGATATCGATTCTTTTTGACTTTGTGAGCGTTCTTTCAATTTTTTTTCGCGAAGCTGCCTATAATATAGTAGTCTGAATTGTTATCAGATTGCTATTTTTAAATCGATAGTCGATTTCCAATTCTTGTATATAGGGCGAGCCCAGATTATGGCTTTTTCTCCAAAGACTATTAGTATAAATCGTAGGATGTCATCATTTGGAATGACTAGAATCTTTTGGCATTCTTCTAATTTTTAAAAGAACTTGTCCACATCTTCTTTTGCTTCCCCTTTTGAAGTGTATATTCCATTGCTTTAATAAATTCGATGTTCTTGTTTCTTTGAAGTCAAGTGTATTATAAGAAAGCATTCACGGTACATACCCTGAAGGTGTTGATCAGATATTTTGTTTATTTATTTGATTGACATTATTATTGGAAGTATTATTTTCTTTATGCTACTGGTTTTCAAGTGGTGTTAATTGATTTAATATTGGTGCGAACTGATTGTGAAATTGTAATAAATTTTCTAATGGTTTATTGCTAAATAGGGGTTCAGGTAGATTTGCATTAGAGGCAATTTGTGTTAAGGGGAGTTTGGTAGATATTTATCGGAAAAGATAAGGGGTTTAAATAAATTAAAATTTTAATTAACTGAAGATATTGTTTTTATTAATAAAGGCCAATATGGCTGTCTCCACCACCTATCTCTAACATTAAATTCAAATTATTTCGATTCTTTGAAATGTGATTTCAAGACTTTCCCTTTGGTACTTATTTTTAATACCATGCTCCAAAATATCCACATTCGTAAAATCAAAATCGAAATATTTATTAATTTGATCTAAAAACAGCTGACATAAGCACAATTAGAGTATATTGAAGGTATTATACTGTACGAAGTGCTGGCTTGGTAATTTTTTTCTATCGTTGTATTAGGTCTTTGATTTCCTTGAGTTGTAATTGTTAGATTTAGACTTAGCAATAGAGGGAATTGTCCCTAAGTTATTGACATTGTGCTATATGTTAACTCGATGGTTCTTTGCTACGTTATTTATCTGAAGAGTTTACTTTTTCTTTTTGTTTTGCTTCGTTGATATCTTTAATACTGGAGATCATCAAATGTGGCTGATGTGTTATATCTCGTCTAAAAGTGATTCCTAAGTTACTATGGTTTGTATCTAATGCGCAGTTTTGACTTATCTGAACATCGGGTGTAGTATCTTTTTTATTTGTTTCATATGATGTCCATATTGAAACAAAATGTATTTTACAAAGTTTAAAAAAGAAATTAATAAATATTTTTATCGATCTTACAGTCTTTATAGTATAATATATCAGGTAAAATAATGACAGTCAGATTGTCCTTGTTTAGATTTACCCCCGTAGAATCTGAAATAAAACTTATTACTACTATAGATTAATTAATATAAAATTAATAATAAAATAAATGTTAGAGTCAAGTAACTTGGACAACACTTATCATTCCTTATTATTATAAAATTTGTATTCGCATTTAAATTTTAATAAACTAAGAAATTTAGAGTGGGGATGGCGTATATAAATTAGCATTCTGGGTTTTTCAATTTAGTTTAGTTCATGAGTATGAACCGTAGCGATTCAAAACGTTGGACACCAAAGCTGATACTTAATTTAAGGTAGTGGGGGCAGTCTGGCTGTCCTTTACTAACATAGAATTTGGTTTTTATTATTTTTATTTCATTTATTATTTTATTTTTATTTTTCATTTTTAATATAATTTATTGTAGTAATAAATTTTATCTAAGATTCTACGGGGGCGAATATAAACAAGGACAGTCTGACTGTCATTATTTTATTTAATATATTATATTATAAAGACTGAAAACCGATAAAAATATTTATTAATTGAATTCAGAACAGTTGACATAAGTACAATTCTTAATTCTAATTTAATAAAAGAACATTTTTGAGCCCTTGCACATCTTCATACCATCAATAGAAGTTGGGAAATTTTTTGTTTAAACTTTTGTGTATTACTCGCCATTTAATTAGCATTTTAACTTCAAATTTGTCAAGGCACAAATAAAAAGGTTCATCTATCTTTACATTTATAAAATGTTTTTACGCGTGTGATCCGCGGCGACCGGCGGCGACTTATCTCTCCGCGTGCCGATATCGCCTAGTGAGCATTCGTACATTCGCATACTACGTCACAGATAGCTCCAGCTACGTTGCTATCGAGCTTAGTTGTAAAATAGAATATTTGTACAATAAAAGCAACTTTTTCGATGATTTTTTTAAAAATGTAACTTTATTTTTTCTAATCTTCATAATATTCTTGGTTTTAATACAGTATTCTATTATATTCAATGTATAATTTATAAAACATAAACTAAACTTTATAATAGTTTATTTTACAATTACAAATTACTATTTCTTCATTTTTCGTTTCATATTATAATATTTAGGTAATTCAATATTAGTTTTGCATTTATGTCATAACGCACTGCTGAATATTGATGCACATTTTCGCTTATTCTTGTCTGTAAACTGTATATTTCATTTAATAAATTATTATAAATCTTTACCAGAAGAAAATTTTAATTAAATATATATATATATATATATATATATATATATATATATATATATATATACATATATGATTTATAAAAATAAACGTATATTATATAAATAACACTTCAATCAATGACATACAACATTTCATAATAAACCATTTTAATTATTTGGTATAATTATCAGAGTAATGATTCATAAAATATACAGAATAGACTTTGATACATAACTAAAAATAAATTTACAAAAAAACTTTCTTGCATTGCAGTACTACTAAAATGAGTTGAATATTTTTATTAATTCTTCATATTTTAATACCAAAATTCAGTATACAAATGCGTGCAATATGTCTGTTTATATTTTATTTATAAATAGACCTTTAGTTAATATGTATAATAAATTTTATTTTCGCGTAAAAAATAAGTAACCCGTGCTAATATATGGATTTATTATTCTTCTTTTAATTACATCATTAAGTAAATTTTTAATAATATAAGTAAGCTGAATTTATATGCATGCATTATATTTTTTTTTTGTTTCTACCCTAAAGTGAACAATTTACTATCAATTATTATTATTATTATACTAAAATTATTTACATCTCTTACCGAATCGTACACTTCCCAAATAAAACCCCTACGTCATTTGGTCCTTACCTTCTTTCTCTCTCGGGCAAGGCGATCTATTCGCTTTGTTCTGTCTCTACTCTCGGGCTATTTCGTCTTCTTCTCTCTTCTCTCTTCTGGACTGCGCTCCCTGCTCGACGGGCTAAGTGGTGACAGTTTAATGGTGCCGGGCTAAAAGTTCCGCCAGGCTGGCTTCCATCATGGCGCTCTGCACCTCCGTCGGCAGGTCGTCTAGTTCTCGTCACGCTGCTATAAGTCTCCGTCGTTGGGCCATTGTTATGGTTCGGTCGACCCCAGTCCAAACCGCCATCAAGCGACTGCGAAGTGATGCTGGGAGGTGTCGGGGGCTGCGCAGCAGTATTCGTTGCTCTTCAGTCGACGGTCCTGTCGCGGGATCCTCTCGTGGTCCTTGGGGGTTGTCTGGCTGTTCCTGGTCTTCTCCGGTCCTCTCGGATCCTCTGGCGGGCTGCTTGATCGGCCGTAGGGATCGCGTCTCATTCGACCCCGTTCGCATGCGGTAGATCTTCGCGCAGCGGGAGCACTTGTTCACCACAGCACCCCTCTGCCCGCAGTTCGCGCAGTATATTTACGTTGGCCTGGGGCAACGATCGCTGTAATGCCCCCTTGCCAACAGTTGAAGCACGGGTAGCTTCGGGTCCGTCGACATCGGCGGAAGCCCACCGAACATGGTTCCTCGTAGCCTTGCCGGTATAAACGGCCTCTTCTTCCGGGGCAGCCCCTCCAGGCGCGATGTCTCGCCGGCGAACGGGTTGGCTAGTTCTTAGCCTGCCTCGCTGCAAGGCTCCCAGGTGGGTGACTCCGGAGGTTCTTCCCGGGCTATCCGTGGCGACTCATAATCCCTTTCCTCCAGGTGTCGGATCGGATTGAAGTGTTGCCGCCGACCGTTCGGGCTCCTTATCCGGGGGTAGTCTTCAGCGTCTGAGACGTCCCTCACCTCCCTGGGCAATGGCTGCCTGATAAGAATCAGTCGGGTCACACCCTCGTCTGCCAGCGGTACACTCGTCGGACGGGTTCACTTAGGCTCCAGTGGTGGGGCTACAAGCCCATCTGGTTGGGATCCTGTGTCCTGTTGAGTGGCTTCCAGACCCTCTGCCCCGTGCGGGCTTCTTCTCGGAGTAACCTCCTCCGATCCGACGTCGATTCTTGCGCTTCCTCGTGCTTCTCCGAACCGTCTCATGGTTGAACCTGAAATCAGAAAGAATGACGATTAGAATGGAAGCTCCATAGCTTCTCGCTTGCCTATACATGGTCCGGTGCCGGCTATCCCCGCTGCGCTCTGTACTTCTTTAACTCTTTCACATGAGCCGTCGCTATCCTTCTCGCGTCTCCCGTGGCTCATACATATACCGTCGGCGATTTCACCTCCGTGATCTCGAATGGCCCTTCGTACTTCGGCGTCAATTTTGCTAAAAATCCTTTCGCTGCGTTCCACAACATACGTACTCTGCGCAGTACGAAGTCGCCTACAGCGTATCTGATATCGCGTCGGCCTTTATTTTAGTGTTGAGCTTGCTTCTCCTTGGATTCGTGGATATAGCAGGTTACGAGGTCGCGCAGAGCATCGCGACACTTCATGCGGTACTGCCATATCTCAGGGCTCACTTTCACTAACGGGCCTCCCATCTCTAGTTCTCAGCGTAGACTCTTCACTGGGCTGGGATGTCTCCCATAATTTAAGAACGTCGGCGTCATCTTCATGCTTGACTGCACCGCCGTATTGAGGACGTAGCGCAGTTCGTACAGGTGCTGATCCCTGTACTTATGATCGCTTCCGACAAACGTGGTGATCATTATCTTCAGTGTCCGATTGCTCTGTTCAACGAGATTCGCCTGAGGGTGGTATGGCGGTGTGTTTACGCCCTTTTCTCCGTATTTCTCTAGTACCTGTTTTAAAATTTTGTTGTCAAACTTCTTCCCATTGTCGGTCAGCAGATAATCTGGAGTTTCCCACCGAAAGAGAATGAGCTCTTCCAAGGTTCCTGCGACTGCCTTGCCGTTCGCAGTGCGCAGAGGCTTCATCAGAATCCATCAAATGAATAGGTCTTGAAATACCAAAATATAGCGGTACTATCCTTTATTCTTGGGGAATTCCATCATATCTGCTGCCACGATCGCCCACGGGCGTTCTATGATTCTTTGATCGATTAACCCTATCGGAGCAGTCTGCGACAACTTACATCTTTGGCACTCTTCACAGCTGCCGACGTATTCGTAGATATCGTGCCATACTCCTGGCGAATCGTAATCGCGGGCTACTCTGTCATAAGTCTTCTCGACGCCCAAATGACCTGATGAGGTTATACTATGCGCGGTCTTCAGCAATCTTTTCCGGGCTTCGAACCAGCACCACGAGCCGCCATCCTTCCTGAGGGAATTGAATAGGATCAAGTAACCGATCTTTACGGTGCTTGTAGAGTAGTCCATTCTCGACCCTTCAGCTGACTAACTTGCTGAGATTACTTTACACCTCCTGTACTCTCTGCATGTACCAGAGGCCGTCAATTATCTCGAAGGCAGCAATCTCGTCCTCTTCACCTACTCCTCTTCATAAGGCGTCAGGAACGTGGTGCATGGCTCCTTTACGATGAAGTATTTGGAAGCTCGATTGTTGCATCTCTAGTACCCATCTTGCGAGGCAGCCTGTTGGCTCTCTTAAGTTCTGGAGCCATCGCAAAGCCCTGTGATCCGTTATGGCCTTAAAATGGTAACTTTCAAGGTATGGATGTAGTTTCTTGATAGCCCAGTTGAGTGTAAGCACTCCTTCTCGGACGGCCTGTAATTTCTCTCCGGGGACGTTAATACTCTGCTGACGTATAGGATGGGGTGCTCTCCGTCCTCGAACTTCTGCGTGAGAACAGCCCCAATCACAGAGTTACTCGCGTTACTCTGGACGGTGAACTTGCGGGCAAAATCAGGTCTCGCTAGCACACGCGCTCGTCTCAAGGCTGTCTTCAATGTCTGAAATGCCTCCTCCTGATCCTCGCCCCATATCCACGCTTCGTTATCTTTCAGGAGCTTACACAGTGGCACTTTGATCTCTGCGAATCATGCTCGATGAAACGGGCATACCACCCTACCATACCTAGGAATTGTCCGAGCTGCCGCTTATGCTTGGGTGCTGGGTATTCTAGGACGTTCGCGACCTTCTCCGGGTTCGTTTGTAATCTCTCTCAGTCTAGAACATAGCCCAAGTACGCGACTCTCGTGCCTTTAGGTGCATAATAGACAGCCTACGATATCTGGCATTTAACCTTTGGTGGAGGCGGAGTATATCTTTTCTAGTAGTCGAATTCCCTCTCTAATCTACGACTGTACTTCTCTACGTGACCCAGTGTATATATCATTTTTCATTTTAAATATTTTGTATATATCGGCCATACATTGCGATAGACTATCTTCAATAGCCATCGCACCGAAGGTTTCCTCTTGAATCGACGGATAATGATGTTTAGCCTTGCCAGATACTGCATGATAGTTTTGCTATCACCTTGGGTCTGTACTTTCAATTCGCTCCATAGTTCGTCCCGATCCACTGTCTTCGAGTACTGGTGCCGCAGACGACACTTGAAATCTCTCTACGTATGCACTTCATCTCGAATGCTTCTAAACCAGCTTCGAGCTCCGCGGCGTAAGGTGCGTGGCATGGCTTTGAGCAGGGCTTCTTCAGATATTCCCAAACTTCTTTGGCAGTCGATTAATTGTTCTAAATATTCCTTCGGGTCATCATAGCATTCACCCGCAAATTTTATTCTTCAGCTTTGCAGTCTCCGTATGTCACCATGTACCGTTTGAGGTGATCGCTACTTTCTCTCTTGAGGCCTTTTTCTCACCGGGCTTTATGTAGACTTACTTTCCGAGTGACTTCCATCAGTCTGGCTTTTTTAAGTACTGTTGTTTGCAGACCGAAACGCCTCGCTCTGGCTGCCCGATGACTCCTCAGACGAGCTATAGCCTCTGCATTGTTGGCCGGATGGTGATTCGGAATGCTACCGTTGATGCGCCCGTCCTTCCGAGTATGCCGCATTGCCTTTCGATTTCATGGTTTCTCGTCTACGCTCTCCCGTCCCTCTTCCGCTTCTCGCTCCTGCTACGTATACGATGCGCACGCGCGCATCGGTTCGGGCTTGTCATCGTTGCTCCTCTCTTCTTTGTTGTGGCTTCGTTCGGCAGCACCTCGAAAGAAGTAGAAAATGGCGATTAATTGCTAATACGCACACCTTCTCCCGAGGCACCCGGGGCAGAGACCGTCGCTCATTGTGACCTTCGTCACAATATATATATATATATATATATATATATATATATATATATATATAATATATCGGCACTTCTGCATTAAAAGGCAATATTTATCGTCTACTTAGAAAATGTTATTTTCATACCATTTTGCCTGAATTTCATTTGGCATCACTACGAACATATTCACGGTATTTTAATTGAAAAAACGAAAATATACGAAATATGTAACATATATTGTATATATATTGTATTTTACATATTATATATACACATTTTAAATATGGTTTCTACTGAGAAATATTGTATTGGCGTGTACGGGCGGATGGTTACGATATCCCGTTGCCTCAAGACGATTTATATATGCAGTTGTGGAATATAGAATGCGATGTCCAGATATCTCTGAGCGATTTCTACGGGGAATATTGTATTTAGTTGATAAAAGCGACGTCCAGGTATGAGAAAATTAACTTCTATGGGAAGATTCGTGTAGGGACGCTAAAATACGATATTTAGCTCTTTCCGAATGACTTCTACGGGGAGTATTGTGTTTAATCGTTAGGAAGCGATGCTAGCTTTCTCAGGTCGACTACTATTGGGACTATCGTGTTTAGGTGGTAGGAAACGATGTTTATGTACGTCGGGACAGCTTCTACGGGGAGTTTCGTATTCGGATGATAGAATACGATTTTCAGGTGTTATGGAACGACTTCTGCGGGGAGTTACGTGTTTGGACGGTAAAAGATGATGTCCAGGTATGACGAGACGACTTCTACAGATAGTATCATGTTTAGTTGATGGGAAATAAAGTTCAGGTATGTCGGATCAACTGCTACGGGGAGTTTCATGTTCGGATGATAGAATGTGATTTCCAGATGATTTGGAACGACTTCTACGGAGAGTGTCGTGTATAGTTGGTGGGTAACAATGTCCAAGTATATCGGGACGATATTCTTTCATTCGAATATGCACACTCCCAGTAAGAGTCGTCCCAAGATAACTGGACATTGTATTCTATCTCCCCAACACAAAACTTTCTATAGCAGTCGTCCCGATACATTTCCTATAGTCTGAAGATGATAGTCTCTGTAAACGTCGTCTCGCGGCACTTGGACATCTTTTTATACCGCTCGAACTGGAAAGTACAATTTTCTCCATCGGAGCTATATTTAATATATATATATTGTCTAAAATGGTCGACAAAATATGAACTTTTTGAAGTGGACGCTACATTGAAGCAGTTTTTTTATTAAGATGCAACGATAGATAAATTACGGTCAATTATTTATAGAAACATAGATTTTTATATATAGAGTACTTTTTACTTAGTTATTAATAAATTGTTTATGAAATCGGTTAAATTATTATCTCGGGCGAAGCTGAGACGGGGGATATATATATATATATATATATATATATATATATATATATATATATATATTAAATGTAGAGTTCATTCAATCTTGTAGCGTTAAAAACTTCCGATATATCTTACCTATGAACGGTGTTTTTCAATTTATAATGAATATTTTCTTTAAAAATCTGATCTTTTCGGCTTTGATTACTACTAATATTCCCTAACGATTGCATTTTACTGCATGAGTAAAACTCGCATCCGTTAACGGACTTCGCAATGGTTAATTTCAATATAAATAATTTTGCAACAGGTCGCCATGTTGAAATTACACTTTGTAATTTGAAACACAGTATGAGTAGATAAAAAAGCATCTATTTGCACCATTATTATGGAATTTCAATTGTTTAAACAAATTTTATAACTCTTTGAATATCGAATATTTTTCTATTTTCATTCTTCATTTAACAATAGAGAAATTGACTTTGTAAGTTTTTAATGTACTTATTTGTGTTCAGAATTATGTCTTACACACCTTTTATACGAAACATTTTTGTATTAGAGCAATATTTTTGGCTATTTTGCAATAAATAAATAGTTTCCCGATAGTTCACGACCCCCACAATTTAGAATCTTATTCGACACATCCTCAGCTATCATTTAATGCATGACAATAGCGCTTAGAAAAAATGTTTCATCAAAACCCTTATTCACCTGGACTAATAAGTTTAAATTTTACTACATTTGTATGCTTTTGTATTAGTGATGATATTCTTTTTCATATGTTATTTCAAGTATCAGTTATGTAAAGTCTTATTAATTGGTGGAGTAGGTTCTTGCATCATTCATCAGATTGTTTAGATAAATTTTATTATTTTTATTTTGGACAATTAATTATTCCAATTTTTTAATTTAGTAATTTGTGCCCTCGTATGTTTTATTTTTATTTTCTAGATATACGACCAGTAGTGTGGTTTGTACAGTTGCTTGCAGTTTTTCTTTTATCTCTTTCTGAAGAGGAAAGAGAAGAGGAAAATCTTATTCTTCTGACACTGTGTGGATTTTTCTTTAATTAATTTTTAATCAATTTTTTTTTTATTAGGCGTAGGCAGAGCAAGCTCTGCACTAGTGGCCTCTCAAAACCAGCATCCCGCCGGAACTATCCGGGAATATTACTTCGGCGGGGCTGTTAGTTAGCCTATACGACTCCTCTTCTTATGACACTATCCTACGTCCCCCATCCACACAGGTGATCAGGGGTTCGGTGTTCGTCCTCTGTATCTTAAAATAGGATCAGTTGGCCTGGTTCATCCTGGGCCATTCGCCTAGTTCTATCGGCATATCTAAGTTTGGTCATCACCTCTTTTGCGAAACTGGCTACTGCCTTCCAGTTTTCAGAAGATTCCAGCATTATTGATAGGATGCTCTCTGGTCTTATTGGCTTATTGATGATGTTCATCAAGTGCTCATGTTGTGTTCTAAAACGAGGGCAGCTCACTAATAGTCCATCGGCCTTTGCTAGAATCGGTCCATCGTTTTTGCCATATTTCTATAGAACGATGACGTTCCACATTTCTAGCACCTTGTAGGGAATCCACTGCGGCCTTACATATGTTATGCAGCCTAGCCAGTTTATCTGCAGCTAAATCGAAAGGAAGAATTCCGGCAAGTACCTCAGCAGCGTCGGTGGATACTGTCCTGTAACCACTAATAATACGTATACAGGAGCGACGACGGGTCACAATGGCCAACTCACAATACGATTTAATTCCGCATGCATGTGCCAGATTGGTGCTGCATACATGCTGACAGAATTAACAACATAAGCTAATAGTTTCCTCTGGGGTGGACGTGGGCCACCAATGTTAGGTATGAGCCGACACAAGGCAGCTGAAACTCGTTGCGCTTTTTCGCCAGATATCTTTAGATGTTCTTTGAAATTTAACCTGGCATCAAGCTGGACACCCAAGTATCGTAAAGATGGCGCAGAACTAATGCGGCAGCTACCAACTTTAAGAGTAATACTATCTACCTTCTTACGACTGCTGACAAGAACTACTTCTGACTTGTGCTCCGCTAATTGTAGACCAGCCGTCTTAATCCATCTACTGATGTTGCTGATTGCCTCATTGGCATTTTCAGTAGGTTCATCAAGGGTCTTAGCCGTCACTACTAGAGCGATATCGTCGGCGTACCCTACTGTTATTGAACCAGGCGGTTGTGGAATCCTCAACACGCCATCATACATAATATTCCACAATATAGGTCCCATAACTGAGCCCTGGGGGACTCCCGCAGTAACCTTATGCGATACAGTGCGTTCATCCGTTCGGTATAATATTATCCTATTCTCAAAGTAGCTGGCCACGACATTCTGTAAATAACCAGGTACTCCGAACTCTTTAAGAGAACTCATAATAGAAGACCAGCGCGCTGAATTAAAGGCATTCTTGACATCTAGAGCGATAATGGCACAATACTGTTTAGTGCCACCTTTCCATCTCTTACCACTGATTGCATGTCTTGCGGTACACACTACCAGTTTAATGGCATCGACTGTTGATTTTGATTTCCGAAATCCAAATTGGCGTGAGGATAAGCCATGCAATCCTTCAGTGAATGCTTCTAGTCGGCTACATATTATTTTTTCAAATATTTTACCTACCGTGTCGAGCATACACAATGGCCTGTATGATGAAGGATCATCAAGTGGCTTATTGCCCTTAGGTAACAGGACTAACCTTTCAGTTTTCCAGCAATCAGGAAAAATACACTCAAGAAGACAAGCAGTATATACTTTTAGAAATATAGCTGGATTCTTCTGTATCGCCAACTTAACTGCCGCATTAGGGATACCATCAGGGCCAGGGGCAGCATTGTCTCTAGTCTTAGCGTACGCATTATGCAGCTCCATTTCTGTTATAGGAGGTATATCGTCCGAGTGTTGCGTGCGCAGTACAGTCCCATGGGTGTCATTGGGAAAGAGAGCGGAAACAATCTTATCAATCAATACCGTGCTAGTGGGTTGTATTGGTGCCCTACTCAATCGTGCCATGACTGTTTTGTATGGTCTTCCCCATAAGTCATTGTTGGCCTCTGCACACAGTTCAAGCCAGCATCGACGCTTGCTTGCCTTAATGGCCTTGACAAGCGCTCTCTGTGCTTCTTTAAATAAACTATTAAACGTATCACGATGGGTGCGGGCTCTCTGGGCAAGTCTACGTGCGCGATGACATTGTTTGCGCAATTCTGCAATTTCATTTGTCCACCAGTACACAGATTGACGATGTTTAAATCCGCTCTTAGTCCTAGTCATCGATGCATCACATGCTTCAGAGATATGCTTCATGAGTGCATTTGCCAGATGGCCTGGTGCACCATATTCTAAACGCTCTTCTGATATTATAGTGGCGAACACTTCACAGTCTAGCGATCTGATGTTCCATTTCCGTGTGGGCATCCACTCATTGCACTTGTTCTTTACTTTCTTCTCTGCAATCTCATACAAGATCGCCCTGTGATCACTGTGGGTGTAAAGGTCGCTTACTCTCCAATTAAGGATCCGCTGAATCAAGTCATCACTGGCGAATGTTACATCAATGACTGATTGTTTATCATCCCTAATGAAAGTGGATTCAGATCCCTTATTAACCACGTGGAGTTGAAGAGAATTAAGGCCATCAAGCAGCATACTACCTCTGTTATTTGTTGAAGCGCTTCCTCAGGCTGTGGACCACGCATTAAAATCGCCAGCGATTAATAATGGTTTCTTGTCCATGGCTTCATCAACTAATTTAGCTACGAGGATTTTATTTCCTTAGTGCCCTCTACAAATTGTAGCGAGCCATCCCCTATCCGCAACCTGGGGAGGCGCCAGATGGGAGAAAGCAACAAAACTCCACACTGGAAATGTGTGTGTGTGTGTGTGTGTGTGTGTGTGTGTGTGTGTGTGTGTGTGTGTGTGTGTGTGTGTGTGTGTGTGTGTATGTGTGCGCGCGCGTTTGTTTTACATGTGTGTGTATTTCTTGTGAAATGTCGACATTTTTGTCTGTGAAATACCAGATTATTATTAGTTATATGCCTTAACTTTTAGAAGAAAAAAAAGATTTGTGAATTATCTTTAAGTATACCGCGAATATCTTCTTCGGGTGAATAATTTTTTTCTTTTAGAGTCTTTTAACTCATTGCCCTTCTATATGATATTTTATGATTCATTAATATTGTAGGGTTCAGCTTGTATTTACTTAATCTATAAGTGGCTATTTCTCTTTCTTCTCTTTTTTTTCATTAGATTTTTAAAGTTTTATATTATTTATTCGGAGAATAAAAAGATTTTATTATGTTAACTACCAACGCTAAGCTAGTTGCATTAGGTATTAATTAATTTTTGTATTTATTTATTTTATTTATATTATTTAATTATTTTTATATATTTATTTTTGTTTTTAGCTATCATCCAAGTTTTTAATGGTGCATAGCAGATTTTTGACCTGTCCAATTTGATTATTTCTATAAATTCATGTTATTTTTGTTGTTTTATTCCAATTTCCTAATTATTGTCCACCATCAAGTATATTTTGATTATAACTTGGTAGTATATACTTTTGCCTGTGTGCAATTTATTCAGTATAATTTTGTAACCTTATGAGCGTTCGTTAACTTTTGAAAAGAAGAAATTTCTTGTTTTCTTTTAAAAATAAGTCCAATCTCTTTGTATATTCTTAAGTTGACGATTTGATGGTGAAGTAATTTGCTTCATAACTAAAGTTTGTCTAGTGGTTTTTAACTTCTCCTTGTAGTTTAATGTAAGTTTCTTTAGGCCCTCGCGAACTGCCCCTCTCTCTCGCTGGATTAATTTGGGGCTTAGCCAAGCTGGGTATACTTTTCTGCAACCGCCATGTTTGCCGTCTTCGTGCTCGAGGCGTACATGCGCACCGTTATAATATAACACTTATGTATAATGAGCATCGAAGGAAAATTTAAATTTAAGGCGAAGAGAGTAATTAGGTTTCGGTTGCTAACATAGAATGTAGTTTATTGATATTATTTTTTATTTTTAAATTAATTTAATTTTATTTTTATTGGTAATTTTTATTTCTGATTCTTCGGTGGTGATCATAAACAAGGACAGTCTGACTCACATTATTTAATATAATATATTATTGTAGCAAGACTTTAAGATCGATAAAAATATTTGTTAATTTTATGAATTTAAATTAAATTACCTATTGAACAGTAGTTACCAGATTACCAACACTGTCAGATAAAATTGAAAAATCCTATTGCTCGTGGTGATTCTATGATACATTTCCTTAATTTTGCTTGTAATGAACAGTAAATATCATATTTCAACATTGTTCACAACACAGAAGCTACACATGCTCAAGATCGAATTCTAGCAGACAAAGCTCGGTTGCTTCTTAAATCTAAGAATTCAAAAATAGCTGAAAAGACCGTTTGCCATATATAATAAAATAAAATTTAAAGTTAAGGTAGCAATAGTGTTGAAAAAAAATAAGAATTAATAATTCACAGATAAAAATAATAAATAAGCATTGAAACAAATAAATCTGCTACAAATTCTATGATGCCAATTTCGAGTTCTCAAAAATTATTTTGTTCTACTTTAAAAGACATTCGCAATCCTTTGAAAAGAAGAGTGTTAAAATCAATATAACAATTCAAAGGGTGTTGCTAATTCCTCGACACATAAGCGGTATTTTACTATTTCTTACACCTTTATTTTTCGATTTAAATTCAACTAGAGCGTCAGCCGGCGGTGTTGCTGGAATAGCAAACTGTTAATGATGCACATGCTGTGAAACTTTACAAAAAAGATCATGGTCTTTGCATGAAATTGAATACAGGCAAAGAGAAAGATCTCTATTTAGAAGCATCTAAAGGTACAGTGTTAAAACATGGTTCCAGACTTATCAAAAAACAATTAATTAACATTGATTTAATAATATATGCTTATATTTTGCCAACTTATGCTTTTCGAGGAACATTTATGCGGGTCTAAGATCAACTTATAATTCACAACAAGATGACAATTTCTAAGTAGAATTTCGATCACAAAGTCTTTTCTCAATGCTATCTGTACGGAAATTTAAATATTGATATTTCAAAAAATCAATATTCGATATAATTTTAAACATGTCTATTACCAAAAGAAGCATCAACTTATTTTAAAATATACAGTATAGTCAAATGAGACACTGAAAAGTGCACCCGTTTAAGTGCACCTAGTATTTGAGTCAGAGTATAATTTCCAGCAAATACATAAATTTCAATCTTAATATTGCATGATTGTATTCTGCAATATAATTCTATAATCGGTGACGAGATGACAAGAAGTTTTAAAGTGTTAGAAAAAGACTATATATAAGTAAAATTTTTTATCAAAAGATCTCAGTCAAGATAACATATTTTATCAATATGCATAGCTTCAAGTAGAGTGGGAATGAATAGTGCAATAACAACCCATCTCTTCGTTGACCTAAGAGATATCGAGAGGTATATTAAGAAATAACTGGATCAAGCGGTGGATATCTAAAACTCTCTTAGCTTATCTACTTTGTAATATTGGAATATAAATGTCTTTTCTATAAAATATTTCAGGATGAAGGTTTGGATAATGATGACTATAATTTTCTGTATTAGTGGTGCATTTTATTTCCATTTTCATGTCTATATGTTTTGCCATGCTAGTGATTTTTTCAGAAATATTACCAATATTTGTGTACATTTTTCGCAAACTCGTTCTTTTCAATCTGTATCAAGTATTGTGCAGTACATTTTCCGTAGTTTCGAGATAAATTTTAACTTTACTGAGAAACCAATTCAATTAAAGTATGCAATTCGAATCTAATTTACGGATTGTATCATAGCTTCTGATCCATCGAGTCTCGTCAAGTTTATCAGGAACATTCCATCATTGTTTTAAGAATGTATAACTATTTGAATAAGTCAGTAAAGCACTAATGCTTTCATCACTATCTGCATTCTGAACCAATTCAACTGATGAAGATTTTGCGATAACATGATTAAGAATTTGATTCTGAAATGTATAATGAGCAGTATTAACAGTTTTCTTCTCTATTTGAGTTACAAAACCTTGACATGTCTACGAGGTAGAATAATATCAAATTATAGTTACTAGCTAGAGTAAATATTTACACCAAAATCAATAATTAATTTATATACTTTATTCTTATTTATATGTATAAGATACCAGGTTCGCTGAGAAGTTCGTATATTGATAATTAGATGGCCTTACTATATCTAAATCCATATGATTGTCAGTGAGTACCATCCATTAAAAGATGCGTTTATAAATTTGATAGCTGACTGACAATTGTTTCGTAAGATATAGCAATGTGAGTAAACCAACTTTTATGATTCTGAAAATAGAATTTAAGCAGTATTTCATCTATTAATCAAACATTCCTTTTTCGCAAAAAAGAATAATCTTGATGCCAAGGCTTATTTCGATAAATATAATTCGTACTCTGCATCAGAAAAATCGATCCTTGAGATGTGGTTTACTAAATTTAAGCGAGGGGAAATGAGCATCGAAGACGATGCACGA
Organism: Sycobia sp. Sy_11; assembly: GCA_018907035.1. NCBI lineage: Eukaryota > Metazoa > Arthropoda > Insecta > Hymenoptera > Epichrysomallidae > Sycobia > Sycobia sp. Sy_11. The sequence goes on from JACCIC010000048.1 coordinate 143,524, forward strand.
GATGGGCATGTATTAAAACATCAAAAAAGTACATAAAATAATTTTATAATAAATGATCGGAAAGTGAATTTAATCGCAATAGCTGAGACCCAAAAAATATTAAGAGAACGTGTGAGACATACCATTTATAAATATTTGGGTCAACGAAAGCTATGTACAATGGGGTACCCCGCATACTCACAATCAACCAAAAATTATAACATGTGTTGATAATTTGGAGCAATGTATAGATATATTTAATGGTAATAAATATCAATTTGTCTATCGATATATAGCAATGGATGAAACATGAGTCCTTCACTATACTCCAGAGTCTAATCTACAGTCTGTGAGTGGACTTCAATATGCTGAACTGAATCCAAAGCGTGGCAAGATGCAACAGTCAGCTAACATACTTATGACATCAGTATTTTGGGTTGGGTGTGGTATAATATTCATTGGCTACCTTAAGAAGGGAAATACCATCAATAGAGATTATTAAGTAATATTATTAGAGCATTTGAAGGAAGAAATCACCAAAAAACGATCCCATTTGAAGATGAAAAAAGTATTGTTCCATCAAGTTATTGCAACCAACAAATTAATGTAAGGGTGGCAAAAATACGTGAATGTGCCTATGAATTGCTTTCGTATCTCTGTATTCTGCAGATCAGGCTCGCATTGACTTTTTCTTATTTGTAGGCCACAAAAGAATGCTCGCAATTAATTTCGCATTTTACAGTCTGGATCCACCACTTGTTGCAGATAAATATATTTGGATATATGATAAATAAAAGATAAAAAATTAATATTCTTATTGAACATATATACATACTATCATCTCTCGTCTCGGGTTAGCCCGAGATGATAATTTAATTGATTTATTAAACAGTTCAATACTATCTAAGTAAAAAAACTCTCTATATAAACATCTATGTAACTATAAATAATTTACCATAATTTACCTATCGTCGCTTCTGTATAAAAAGCTACTTTAAAGCAGCGTCAACTTCAAAAAGCTGATATTTCTAATATTTATTTGATAAGATTTATTCCAAAAGCTGATATTTTTAATATTTATTTCCAATATTTCGAAAAGCTGATATTTAAATCTATGGGTCGATAATTTTATATATCGCCTCCCCCCGTATAAAAAAGTGCTATCTCAGCATCCGCTTCAAAAAGTTATTATCTCAAACTCTACTTCAAGAAGTTGCTATTTTGTAGAGCATTTTTTTGTTTCAATTTTAGTTGGTACCTTGAACTAAATATTCGCGGTGTTTAATTTAAAATATAATTTTGGTGTTTTTATGATAGAATATGAAAATCCCCGTAAGAATCGTACCAACGCACTTGGACTTCGTATTTTACCGTCCGGAGACAAATCTCTTATAGAACTCGTCCCAAAACACCTCGACATTGTATTATACGGCCCAAATACGAAATTACAATATTTTCCTGCATGGAATAATCTTACATGCCACGCACTGTTAAAGGCATATACAATGCTGTAAGGCCTGCGCTATACTCGCTTTGTTTAAGAGTTCCGTATCATGCATTCTTCACTTGCAAGATGAATATATACCAAAGATTTTCATGAGTATCAAAAATTCTTGCATTATAAGACCACCTCCATGAAGGGACTACTATATACAATATTATTTTTTTTTTTATGTTATTTAACATCGCTCTATTTATGCTTCCAAATATCGGTGCTAATTAGCGACAGAGATTTCAAAATATATTGAAAAAATAATTAAAAAATTTTCTATATTCAATTGAGAATGAATTCTTTAAATATAATCTTCAAAAATCATTTAATTTCAGTTGTCTTCTTGGGTGGAATTTTTAGCAATACCTAATTATCGTATATTAAAAGAGCAAAATTCTGAAAGAGCGCAAAAATGGAAAACGCAAATTATAGTGGAAATAGATGAAAGAGGTAAGCAAGCCCTACAAGAACAACTTCAAAAGCGAGATAAACGTATAAAAAATATAAAAAACAAAAAACAAAAACAAAACAAAACACAGAAAACAGTACCCGCTCAAAAAAGTGAATCCACTGTAGCTGAAAAAAGAGAAGATACTAATCATACACAGTTCACAGAAGATAAGAAAAATCCAATAGAGGAAGAAAAAAACTTGGCAGAAGTCAGGGAAGGTACACAGGAGGAAGTTAAAAAAGAAGATACAAAAGAGGAAGATAAAATAGAAGATACAAAAGAAGATAAAAAGGAGCAAGATAAAATAGAAGATAAAAAAGACGAAGATAGAATAGAAAATAAAAAAGAAGATAAAATAGAAAATAGAAAAGAAGATAAAATAGGAAATATAAAAGGTACAGTACAAGTAGATAAAAATTTTCAACAGAAAAATAAGGTAACCATACCTGCTAAAGAGTCTGAGATAGCCAGAATGAAAAGGAAGAAGGAAAGGAATGCATGGCGTTACCTTGATTTGACGTGCAAGAGTCAACCAGTTAAAATTTCAAAAACTGTGTTGAAATATAAAGGTTTTTATAAATCCATTATCTGAAACATAATTTTTTTTGTTTTTTTTTTTTTCGAATGGCTGATATAATAAAAATTTATTCACTTAAAAATACATATAATCTTTTTATAAAAATATTAAAAATGAAAAATTAATATTTTTCAAAGATTGTAACTTATTTTCGTAAACCAAATATGAATTATATATTTATAAATATCGAATAATAACATTTTTTATTAGCTTCGCCAACTATACAAATGTTGGCTGCTCCTAAAAAACGTATGGATACTTACGCAATCAAGCCTTTAGTAACAAAAGCGGCCAAATCAGCTAAAGCATCGCCACGTGTAGTAGAATTATCCAAACCAAAATATACTAGCAAACCTGTAAGAAAAAGACTCGGACAAAGCAACAAATATGATGAATCCAAAACCCGAAAGCTGGTAATTCGTATTTTAATTTTTTATGTTACGGAATTAAAAGATCAATCGTAAGTAATAAATTGATCACTTAACATTTTATCTATAGTCCTCTAACACAAAATTAATAAAGTGAGTATGTGTATATTACAAACAATATTTCAGATCATCGTCATTTAAGGAAGAAAAATTTTTGAATGTATTTCTTTAAAATAAGCATATACTCTGTTTTAAGAATGATTTTCTCGTATTGGAGAAAAAATACATTATTTTAAATTCGATAACTTTCAGATGATTATGAATTAGAATTTTCTGAAAATTTTCGGAAGATTTGGAAATCTATTTTCAAGTTACTACAAATTTAAGTTAAGACATAGACTTATAGAGCAATTTCTGATCAAATATATATGCGATATAATTTTTTATATTATTAGAAGAGCCTGGTTATTTTCAATTGCACAAACTTTATTTCGCTTTCCATTTCTTTCAGATATATTTCATATGCTTTTATTAATTATTGCATACAAGTTATGAATATTATTTTATAATATATGACTTTTTCAGATTAGAGAACACATATTTCATTTGACAATCTAGAAAACAATAAATCACTAAAATTATCAGATTTCTATCAGGACATGTGAGTTTAATACATTTTTATCAAATTTTACATGTGCTAACTCAATCGTAAAAAAAGTAATTAAATATATCTTTAATTTCATTTTTACGGAAGTATAAAATAAAGCAAATATGGTATTTTGTAATTTGTTATACATTTTATGCCATTGAAATATGTCCAATTTCTGCCAGGGAAGGTTCATTTACCAATTTTTGTTAAATATTAAGTGTACTAATTACATCATAATGAAAGTAATTATACATTCCAAACAAAGTTTTTCATAGAATACGTTTCTAGTTATTTTTTATATAACTTTCAAATTATTTTTTTAGAAACAAATTTTGTGCGTAATTCAGATTTCAGTTTTTCGAATTCATTTCAACAGATGGATCAATAAGTGAAAAGGAGAGCATATATATTCTTATGATGAAATTCGGGCTAGATTAACGCAATCTTACAGAATTGCGAGAAATTCTTTGAAAGAAATGTCTTGGCACGTGGTAGTCAAAATTTTAATACGAATAATTAGATGTCAAGAATGAAAAGTCTGAGCTTTTTATTGTCTTTCACGGAGAATCTCATACCTCAATTCGTAAAGTTATTTAAGAAGAATACCGTTCATAGAATTCTTCGGGTAGCTAATATTTATCCTTTTAACACTTGTTCACAAGTTAAATAAATATGCTTACGATCACCGTGGTAAGTTTTTTAATAATAAAAATAGCATGCAAAGAAGTACTTAACTCTATAGATTATGGATAGTAGAGTACGAAAGAATCAAAGTGGATCTGTTCTGCGTTTTGCGTAACTAAACGCTAGCAGAGCCCACAGGGTCACTCTGGAAAGAAGATCAAAATGAATAGAAAATGGAGTAGACATCCTGCTTCTCTAGGAGCCATACGTGCGCACCAGTCGAATAGAGGGATTCGGCCTGCACACTCGCATGGTATATGTAGAAGAGCATATCCTCTGGACGGCGATAGCAGTCCTCAATCCCGAGGTGACCATGTTCAAACTGGCGCACCTCACCAACACATACTTTACGGTGTCAAAGGTGAGGCTGTGTAACTTAGCAATGTATGTGACCATTGGATACTCTCGGTTAAGACGCGAGATACGGCTGCACCATACACAACTAGATTAGGTGCTGTATGTAATTCGGGGGAGGATGGTGCTGATCGGTGTCGATTCGAATGCCAGGTCCCCTATGTGTAGATCTGATCTCGCCGATCGCAAAAGGGAGGAATTAGAGAATTTTATGGCGCAGTGAATCTCAGGATATCCAATGTGCCAGGCAGTATTGCTACCGTCTATAACGAAGTTGACGAAGGAAATGTGGAAGTTACTCTTGTCTTCATGAATCTCGAAATACTTATGACAGGATAGACTGTTAGAAAGAATTGAGTGATCATAGAACGATCACGTTCTACACAAATGGTGTAGGCCTTTGAGAACGTCTGGTGCCCTACTGTATAAACAGCACTACAAAGCAAAGTGTACGATAGGAGTCTGTCGTTAAGTTAATAAAGGATTACCTGAAGGGCCCCCTGGTTTTCATACGAAATAGCTTTGAGAAAGTACAACTTGGAATCAATAAAGGATGTCCTCAAGGATCCGTTCTTGGTTCAAGTTTCTGAAACCTTATCCTGGATTTTCTACTGTGGATGCTCTAAGATTGGGGTACGAGGTCACTGCTTATGCTCTTGTTAAAATCGGCGAAATAAGGGTGAAGAGTTTAGAAAGCATGAGATACCTTGGAATCTCCTTTGGCGAACAACTTAAAATCGATAGTCATTTGAAAGCAGTAGAATGCAAATGTATGGATTTGTATAAAAGAATTGGACGCCTGGCAATATGGGAATGTGTTTTAAGTTTAACTCGCGACAGGGACATATACCGATGGATACATGTTAAAACACTAAGCTAAATGGCGCGGCAGCGGCGGACGCGATCACTTATTTTCTAGCACACTGGCGGTCAACTACTTGCCTGCGGCTGGTACTGCTGGGCAATCTTGGTCGTCCTCCGGAACGGGCTGCAAGACGTGGAGGCCGTCGCTCTCTCTCTCTCTCTCTGTCTCCCGCTTGACACTAGTGAGGCAGGCAGTGGCGGCGTCGGTGCGGGGCCCGCTTTCTCGCGATGCTCGGCTCTCGCCGGGCAGGCCGTTGGAGATGCTGCTGCTGCTGCTGCTGGGCCGTTGGCCAGTTGGTGGTGGAGGTGGAGGAGAGCAGGGGCTCTTGGGCGGCCGATCACACACGACTCCTGTCGTGCAGGCGGCTGCGGCTGCGGCGGCGTCGGTGTTGGAATGGCAGTTGGGGAGCTACGCGCTCTCCCGGTGCGAACACTTGGCGCGGCGAATATCGCCGAGGCGCGGAAAACGGTGTTCGCGAGGTCTTCTCTGTTTTCCTTAAATCATCCTCTAGGTGATGCGCTAGAGAACGGACACGAGCCACTCACGGGGCGGGGCTGATAATCCTCAACAGTAGCGACGGGGCTTGTGGCGACGTACAAACTGGGTGAACAATGCGTCAATCTCTCACCGCGTCTCAACAAAGAAGAAGGCGTCGCTTCTCTTTCATTCGAGCGTCGCGTTGCGCGGCGCTTCGCGCGTGCCCTTTTGGAAGCGACTGTATTACTCGCGCGCACGCGGTTTTAAACGCAGGGACCGTCGATCGGCACGGTTACAATATATATATATATATATATATATATATATATATATATATATATATATATATGTATCTGTTTGAACATTTTTCTATGAAAGTATAAAATATGGTAAGTATAGTATTTTCTAATTTCTTATAATTTTCAAACTTATTCTGTTTAATTAATTAAATTTATTGTTGTAAAGTAAAGAAAATCAACTAACAAAATTTAGTTATGAGTAGACACGTATACGTAAATTATACAGTGAATATCGTCTCTGCATTTTTGGAAGTTGTATAATCAAGCAATAATTTATATATA